>OX375795.1:32038591-32121091 GCA_947359425.1 Lagria hirta | reverse complement strand
TTAACTGTGCCCTAGTCTCAATATGCTCGATGCCTGGTCTCCAAACCAAAGCTGTTTCTAGTTCAGCTACCATTTTGGTAGCTTCCGCTATCACTGTGTCTGAGTTTATGCTTTTTAGGTCGTATCTGATTTCCTTAGAAGAAGTTTCTGTCGAAGCACCAACTGAGATATCAAAAGAGATTAGCCTATGGTCACTATCAATTGAATCTTCATGAACCATCCAGTTACTGACATGTCTTAGCACACTTTCTGTAGCTATACTGACATCAATGTTAGATTGTCCTCTTTCTGAAGAGAAAGTTGCCAAATTTCCTGGTTCGTTTAAAACCGTCAGATCGAATTCAGTTATTAGGTTTTCAATTATTACACCACGCTCGTCCCTGGTAGATGAGTACCATAAAGGAGAGCCAGCATTTGAATCCATGCATATAACAACTTTCTTTCTTTGATACATTCTGATAAAGTCTCTTAGCTTTACAATCCTAGTGTTAAATGCGTTTATTTCTTCGCTTGGCGGAAAGTATGCCGACATGACATAGAATGGTGTTTCACCTGGAATATTAATCTCGGCTGCACTTTGGCAGTCGTCGCTGAATTGGTATAGACCTACTACATTTATTTCTTTTTTGCATATTATAAGAGCAGCCTTACATGGCTGTGATATGCAAGCTTGGATTGGCCTGCTGTTTCCAATAGTTGGAATGCAATAGATATTTTTAGTCTTGTCTAGATAGGTGTATGGTTCTTGGGTGCACACAATATCGCAATTGTATTCGTCTATGACTTTGGCTAGTTCTAGCGTTGTTGCTCGTGCTCTTCTTAGATTAATTTGGAGAATTTTTAATTTATGGCTAAGTACCATAATCGATGTTGTTTATATGTTCTCTTAATCGCCTCTCATAGATCGGGCAATTCTTGGAAGTGCCAAGGTGTTTTCGGAGCTCGGGGGCAACTCGTGCGTTTTTACATAGCACGCAATCTGGTGATTCTTGCTTATTCGGACAGTCTTTAATGTCATGCCCAGATGCACAATGTGCGCAGGCTTGTTCGCTTCTGCAATGTTTAGCAAGGTGCCCAATTTTCAAACATTTAAAGCAGCGCATTAATTGGATGTGATCTTCTACTTTGCATCTATTCCAGCCTATAAAAATCTTTTGATCTTTTAAAGCGGCTCTCATTTTTGGAGTTACTTCTACAACCCAATGACAAAATTTGGGATCTTTCCCAAACTTGAAAGCTGGTTTAATATTTCCATATACTTTTTGATCTAGGTCGTTTTGTTTATAGATTGCATCCGCCATCTCTTCTGCTTCTATTGCAGCCGGCACATTAAAGATTATAAGCCGAGGCTTATACTTTTCGACTTTTTTCGCATTCAAGCCTATATTGGCTAAAGCAGAGTTATCTATTAAGAAATGTATTTTCTGAGATGTACTCTCTATAATAACAGATTTTTTAGCAGTACGTGTGACCCTCTTAACTTGTACACCAAGTGTTTTTGGGTTTATGTTACGCAGAACAGCGTTCTTTGTGTCAGTGCTAGTTTTATATATTTCCGGGTGTGGGTAGGGACAGTGAGAATCTCGGAAATCCATTCATGGGCGTCACTAATTAGATGACGAAGCATTTGGCTATTATAAGAGAGTCATAGTTACGACCGCCACCAGGGGGTCAGGGGAGGCGGTTAGCTCTCCCAGTTAGTGCAAGCCTACCCGGTAGTGTCAGCTGCAGTCTCCACAAGTCCCCAGAGCATACCAAGTTAGATCGCACCGCAGTGTTGGACTGTTACAGCTCCTAGTCCCCACCTGAAGCTAAGATGGAGGGCCCGGTATTGCAATCCCCTATATGTACCTCTGGTTATCCGCCCGTATTTTCTACTTTTTCTTCTTTATTCAGTTTTTTTCTTCATTTTTTTGTTTTTCTCTTTTCTTTTCTTTCTTTTTCTTTATTTTATCTACTTTCTTCTTATTTTCTGGTTATATTTCTTTATTTTTTCTACTTTCTTTTTTTTATGCTTTTTTCTTATGCTTTTTTCTTCTAATTTCTTTTTTATCTTAATTTTTTATACTTTCTTTTTTTTATCTACATTTTCTTTTCTTTTCTTTATATTTCTTCTATTATCTTCATTTTTCTTCTCTTTTCCTCTTTTCTCTCCATTTTTCCTCTTTTTTTTCTCCATTTTTTTTTATGCTTTTTTCTTTATTTAATGCTTTTCTCTTCTTTTTATTTTTATTACTTTGTTCTTTTTTTCTTCATTTTTCTCCTTTCTTCTTTTTTTTGGTTTATTATCAATTTTATTATTAAGGTTAGAATACCTTGACACCATACAATTTTTTAATATTTTATATATTTATAAAATTCTGCTTCTGACACTCTACATTATGAAAACATTATTTTCCATATAATTTTTCATTCTGTTTATACTTAAATCATCTCATATTTTTTAGTTTAACATTTGTTTATTTCTATTTTTTTTTTTTGATATGTCATAGCAAGCACAATAACTAATCTGTCAATGTTAATAAATGTTTATGACGTCACAAAAAAAGATTTGCGATTTTAAATTTAAAAATTTTGATGAAATAATATAAAACAGATTTTTCAAGGTCAAGATCTTGTAATGATGACGTTGAAGTAGTGGGAGGAGCAACTGCACACCCACTCTCTTCTTTTAAACGTAAATTAGAAATGAACTGAAATAATTTAAGAATGAATTGACTATAAACTACTAGAATGTACTAAAATAAGTACTACACACTAAAAGAATAAAAAAAAAAGATATAATTTTTATTATAAACAGAGTATTGTTGCTTATCTCTAATAAATGGCGGCAAAAATTTTTATTTTAATAGTAATCTATAAATTTTTCAATATAATACTTAATGCTTTATTCCATTAGATGGCGCGCGCGGTCTTGTCTACCAAAACTATTTTATTTTAATACTTTTTGCTTATATAGATGGCGCTTCTTTGCGTCATTAAACCTATAGATGTCGCTTTCATATTAAATTTATAGACTTTGCTACTATCATGAGTAATTTAAAACAAACTTCGTTATTAATTAAATTTTTTATATAAACTGTCCGCAGAATATATTATATACATTGGTAGTAGAAATATAAAAAAATTTAATTTTATTATTATGTTTATTTTTTTTTAAAGAAATTAAAATTTTGTTAACTACTAAAAACTTTACAAATTTTAGTGGCAACGGCCATACCACGTTGATTGCACCAGTTCTCGTCCCCCAGTTCTCGTCGAGCAGCCGAACCGAAAGGACGTGCTAAAGCCAGCAGGTACGCAACGCAGGGTACACAAAGTACTTGACCAACGGTAATTTAAAAACCACGTGGCAATAAGCCACATTTATTAACATTAGTGTAGTGATTAAAACAATAGTAATAAATAATAAACTAAATAATAATAAAAATAGTGTGATAAGTGATAATAATAATCGTGAAAAGTCAATAAATAATTAAAAATCCAATTAACCATGGACGACCCAATGAATGATCCTACCGATGCATTCAAAAAACCCTCAAAAACCATCATCGAAAAGCATAAAAGAAAAAAGAAGAAAAAATCCATAGATGACGAGCCACGTGACAAAAAACAAAAAAATAATCAAAATCAGGACAAATTACCCACGACGACGGAAGACGAAGACATGGATGACGATTACGAAGAAAGTGAAACGGAGAAAACTCGAATTAATATACCAATAAAAAATCAATATGACCCCATCTCCCACGTGCCTCCAGAAAAAGAAGGAATTAAAACAATACCCTTGATAAAACCTAAAATCAACGGTAAGCCACCACCAATTATCATAAATCACAGAAATTACGTCCATAAGGAACTATTAAAAATGTGTGGAGACAACACCCAACAGGACTTTACAATTAAATACAATCGAAATAGCACCATCATTCTAACAAACAATAACGAAGATTACAAATCAATGATGAATATTCTAAAAACAAATGATGCTCGATTCTACACATACACTCCAAAAACTGAAAAACAACACGGTTTTGTGGTAAAAGGGCTGCAGGATTATCCTGAAATGAAAGAAATTCAAGAAGAATTGAAAACTAATGGACTCCCAATTCATCAAATGTATAAAATAAAGAACATTACAAACAACAACTACATTGTAATCACAGACAACACCATAACACTACAACATCTGCAAGAAAAAATAAAACACATATCGCATACAGTCGTCCGATGGGAAAGGCATGAAAACAAAAGGACAATGATACAATGCAGACGGTGCCAAACATGGGGGCATGCCACCTCAAATTGCAATCTGGACATCAAATGCCTCAAATGCGCAAAAGAACACTACACATACACATGCCCCATCAAGGAAAAAACAGAAGAAAACGGCAAATTATTAAAATGCGCCAATTGCCAGGGAAATCATCCCGCCAACAGTACGACGTGCAGAGTATATATAGAACGGCTGGAATACATTAAAAATAAGAAAACAACCTTAAAACCAACAACAAAAAACCATAAAACAATACAGTATATTGAAGCCCCCTTTCCCGCTTCAAATCCATGGCGCCAGAACGAACAAAGCAACATCCTGGACAGGAATTTCCCGGCCTTGAAACATACCACTTTACATAGCAACACACAAAAGCAGGTACAAAAAATAAGCAACCCTCAACAAACACTAACACCCCCCAGCAATAACACAAACAATAGTTCGCTTCAAACTGTAAGTGACACATATAATCTACTCAAGGATTTAAGTAAAGAATTTGACGAGCTCAACAAAAATGTTAATCTTAATAATTTACTAATTGCAGTTAGAGACCTAAATAGAGAACTTAATGGGGCAACTAGCCCAATAGACAAACTACTAAAAATGCAACAATTTATAAGTACAATACACATCTATGACATATAAATTAAAAATATGCAACTGGAATACCAATGGAATCAAAAATAAAATTCATGAAGTGATAGCCTTTTTATCAACACATAATGTTGATATCATGGCTATCACTGAAACAAAATTAAAAGTAGGCGACAAAATTAAATTTAAAAACTTCAATATCGCACGTAATGATAGGGACAGCAACCATGCGGCGGGCGGCGTAATGCTATTAATTAATAAAAATTTAAACTATAAAAATATCCCTCCTGTATCCTCAATAATAGAAAATGTCGACATAGAGCTAGAGAACAAAGTCAAAATCTATGCGGTTTATAATAGACCAATTAATAACTTTAATAATAATGACTTAAGCAAATTTGTTAACAATACAACAAAGCTTCTTTTAGTAGGGGATCTAAATGCAAAACATAAAAATTGGAACTGCGAGAGGGCAAACAAAAACGGAAACACATTAGCAGATTACACAATAAATAATAACTTAATAGTAAATTATCCAAACACACACACACATTTTCCTCCAAATGGTATGACACCCACAACACTCGACCTATTCCTAACAAAAAACATCAACATCACCACCCCACAATCATTATCAGAACTCAATTCAGACCACAATCCCATAATAACTGACATAATCACACACACACAGACAGACACTAACACAATAGAAATAATCACATACAAAAACACAAATTGGAAATCGTTTAAAACAGAATTAAACAATAAAATAACAATCAATAACAAAATCACAACAAAAGAAACACTCGAAAGCGAAATTAACAAATTCACACGCACACTACAAACCTTAAAAAACAAATATAGCAACACAAAAATTATCAACACCAATAAAGATGACATACCGCTGCAAATTAAGCAATTAATTAAAAATCGCAACCAAACCAGAAAATTAGCGCAATACACGTTGGACCCATATTATATAAATAAACAAAAAGAATTAACGAAACAAATTCAAAGCCAAATCAGAACTTTCAGGGACACACAATTTAGAAACAAATTAATAAAATTAAATACCCAAGATAATTCTATTTGGAAATTTACGAAACAAATTAGAAAAACCTCTAATAACATTCCAACCCTTATTCATAATAATAAAGAATCTTTTACAAATAAACAAAAAGCAAAAACAATGGCGGAATATTTTTCCAACATACACCAAAACAACACGGACAACGACACAAACAAACAAAAACAAATAACACAAACAATTAACGATTTGATTAACACACCCCATCACACAAACAACGATACACTCACACAGCTGTATACTCATCCAGAAAAAATTGAATCAATTATTAAAAAACTTCCAAATAACAAAGCCCCAGGCCCCGACCAACTAGAAAATAAACTAATAAAAAACCTAACAAAAAAAGCAATTGTCCAACTGACCCACATAATCAATTCAATATTCAAATTAAGCCATTATCCATCCTCGTTCAAGAAGTCAATAACAATACCCATCCCCAAACCAGGTAAAAATCCCGACAACCCATCGTCCTACCGACCCATAACACTACTAAATACATTATCTAAAATAACAGAAAAAATTATATTAAAACGATTAAACGACAAACTAACCGAAAATAATATCCAAAATAAATTCCAATTTGGATTCAAAAAAGCACACAACACTACGATGCAATTAAGTAGAATCATTAATGACATTTAAATTAACTTTAACAAACAAAAACATACTACAATGACACTCTTAGACATAGAAAAGGCTTTTGATAAATTATGGATCGAAGGCCTAACATATAAAATAAATAAAATGGGTCTACCCATACCACTCACTAAATTAATCCACTCGTACTTAATCAATCGAGAAATGCAAGTAAAAATTAAGAATAGCATATCCGCACCAAAAAGATTAGAAACCGGGGTACCTCAAGGCTCCGTTCTTGGACCCGTTTTGTTTAATCTATACATTAATGATATCCCCACTTTCAAAAACACTAAAATTGCACAATATGCGGACGATACAGCCATATACACACATTCCTATTGGGCGCAGGCTGCCATCGTCCAAACACAAATACACACACGTATGTTGGAAAAAAATTTCGACGAGTGGAAAATTAAATTAAACGCACAAAAAACCGAATTAATTATTTTTTCAAGAAAATTTACAAACAATAAAATACTAAGCCCACTAATCATAAACCAACAAAAAATTGAACCAAAGCTCACAGTTAAATATTTGGGCATGCATTTAGACTCCCGACTTAATTACGGAAAACAAATTAATTATACTTTGCAAAAAGCAAACGCTGCTCTTTGCTCAATCTACTCATTAATGGCTAAAAACAGCAAAACGAGCACTAAAAACAAAATTCTCTTATACAAAACCTTAATAAGACCGGTAATGACTTATGCCGCTCCTGCATGGTCGCAAATACCTAAAACACGAATTAAAAAATTGGAGACCTTCCAAAATAAATGTCTGCGTCTAGCAACTAACTCAAACAGATACATAAGAATCACAGATTTACTTAAATTAGCAAAGACTGAAACCATACGTGAGTTTATCACCAAATTGTCAAATAAATTCTTTAAAATTCAAATCCACAACAATAGTTTAACCAGCAAAATTACAAATATTACTAAAACAAAAATTAATTTCAAAATAAAACATAGATTAATACATCAGCACCTCCCGGTTTTCTACGATAACTAATCAAATGTTGTCATTGGGAAACTAAGGGTGCTGACAAAAAATTTGTACATAGTGTAAATAAATTAGGTTAAGATGTGAAATGGACGGTCAAGGACATAAATCCATGTTCTGCACTAGCATGTAGAAGTGGAGCATGAGCCAAAGACCGTCCAATAAAGTAAATTAAGGGTATTTTTTGAGTAGACTCTATGTGTCACTCCTTTTTCCCAAAATCCCAAACAAAAACTCCCACACGCAAAACCACCCTACCAATCTAAAGACGTCACCAAAAGTGTCCGTCACACTAAAGAAATAAGCCACGCTCACTTCCGGGAGCGAAAACCAACCAAAAAAGCAGAAATAAACGCCAGAGGCGTAGGAGTTCCAGTAAACCATCCACTTGCCAAGACAGGCGAAAAGAGGGAAGAGCCATTATGGGCATGGGACCTTTTATAGGAAGATGTTCATTTTCAGGGGTTCGTTCACCCACATTATGTCTGAAATGTATTATTAATTTGAATAAACTTGTTTTGAATTGAATTGAGTTCTCGTCCGATCACTGAAGTTAAGCAACGTCGGGCGCGGTCAGTACTTGGATGGGTGACCGCTTGGGAACTGATATCGAATGGCTAATTAAGCAAAAATTAGCCTAATTAAAATTCGAATCAATAATTCTATTATTATTATTAAATCGCGATGGTCTCTGTAAATTAACACCTTTATGGATAAGGCAGAGAGACACCGATTAATTAGGGGAAAGTAAATATCTAGAGAATCCGGCAAGGCCTTAGATTAAGTGTATATAATTTATTATTGTTAGTAATAATTGTTAGTAAAAATTAAGTTAGTCAGTAATAATTAAGCTAGAAACTAAGAGAACTAATATTGCTACGTTCGATGTGAAGCCTTTGAAAGCTGGTCGCTGAATGGCTGGCGAAGCTGGGTGCACCGAGCTTTTATAACGCCGCTGCCCCCATAAGCCTTATTATTAATTATAACTAGGTCACATCGATCGTAGCACCTTGTAAATTATATCAAAAGATGCGCTATTTTTTTTCGCATCTAATGATGCTAAATACATATATTTAATTAATAATTAAAACTTAGAAATTAGGAAAACCCATTCTGTCTAGACAAAATCTATTGTTCGACGTCTGGGTTTTCCAAAAATTGTGAATAAAAGCCACGAGTCTTGCCACAAACGGGCAGTAGCTTTTTAGCTCTTAAAAGAGAAGTTTGGTGTAAATAAAGTGTACGATCAATTTTGAAATAGAAATATTTATTTAATTCAATTATTATTTGTTTTATTTTATCTAAATAATCTGCGTATATAGTAAACCATCAGCATTACATTGGCTACCGCAATTATTATTGCGATTTAACAGAGAAGGAGCCGATGTAATCTGAGCCTGCAATAATTAATTAAATAATAATAATTTATAATTATTTAAATAATATAATATATTAAAGTGCCGTTAAGTCTGGGAAGTAACCAGTACGGGAATAAATTTGGTGAAGTGAGTAATCAAACAAAACAAAAGAAAACGATATTTGGACAGGTTAATCCACGATTAATTAACAAATAATTAATTAATTAATTATTCAATACCTGTCCGATATCACATTGGCGCCCAACACGTGTGGCTATAAACATAGCTGTTTAGAAGAACCCATAAACTGAAAAGAGATGGCCGACGAAGATAAAATCAAAGCGCGAAATCGCCTTCGAGAGTCAGCACAAAGATATAACGACAAGCAACTGTATGAACATGTCAAAACGTTGACAAAAGAAATAAAAAACGACATCAACATGCACAGGAATAATAGATTCCAAAAAATGCTAGAAAAACTCTCCACAACTGACAATTCCATCTGGAAGATGACAAGAAAGCTCAAAAACACACACACAGACATTCCAACACTTACTACACTAAACAAAGAAGCCCTAACTAACCAAGATAAAGCTGAACTATTAGCAGAACACTATAAAAACGTGTTCATAATAGAAGAGAATCCCAATACCTCACACCACTCCAAAGTAATAAACACAAATATTCCTTTCATAAATTATCACACCAGCACCTCCCAATACGACCCCAAACACCTAACTGATCCCATACTCCTCAAAGAAATAATCAAAAAACTTCCCAATAACAAAGCACCAGGTCCAGACGAAATAAGCAACAAAATAATTAAAAACCTCTCCAAAAAATCAATAGTCCAACTCACACACATCATAAACACAATCATAAAACTAAAACACTTCCCAGAAACATACAAAAACGCCACAATCCACCCAATACCCAAACCCAACAAAAACCCCAACGATCCCTCCTCTTACAGACCAATATCCCTCCTAAACACCCTAGCTAAACTAAGTGAAAAAGTAATTATAAGTAACCTAAACAAAGAAATCACCAAAAGAAAAATAGAAAACAATAACCAATTTGGCTTCAAAAACAAACACAACACAACAATGCAACTCTGCAGGATAATTAATGACATACAAATAAACTACAACAAAGAAAATGTTACAAACATGGTCTTACTTGACTTTGAAAAAGCGTTCGACCATCTCTGGATTGACGGTCTCATTTCCAAATTAATTAAGTACAAACTACCCCCTCCTCTCATAATCCTTATAAACTCATACCTGAAAGACCGCACCTTCCAGGTAAGAGTAAACGATAACCTTTCCCAAACTAAACCTATAAGAGCCGGAGTCCCACAGGGATCCGTCCTTGGTCCTATCCTGTTTAACTTATACCTAAATGACATTCCAAAATTCCCCAAAACTAACGTAGCGCAATACGCAGACGACACTGCCTTATATGCGCATTCGTACTATGCGCAGGCAGCTAACTTACAACTGCAAATTCACAGCGATTTAATCGCTGAATATTGTAAAAAATGGTACATCAAAATTAATGCGCTTAAAACGGAACAGATTATTTTTGCTAAAAAAATTAAAAACATTAAACTTCTCTTCAACCCATTAAGGGTAAATGATATAAAAATAACGCCCACCACCAGCGTCAAGTACCTAGGTATGTACCTAGACACCAGACTAACATTGGACCGCAACACTAACTACTTATTGCAGAAGGGGGGGTGCGCCTTAAACAGCATATACCCCCTACTAGCAAAAAATAGTAAACTGACAAGACAAAACAAAATACTACTGTACAAACAGTAATAAGACCGACAATAACATACGCAGCGCCAGCCTGGTCACAAATCTCAAACACTAAAATTAAAAAACTAGAAGTTTTTCAAAATAAATGTTTGAGATTGGCTACTGGCGCAAACAGATACACCAGAATCACAGACATACTAAACAACGCTAACACAGAAACAATACGACAATACACAAACACACTCGCCAACAATTTCTATGATCAACAAATAAAGCACAACACACTCACACAAAAAATCACAGACATAAACAACCAAAACAAACCTTTTAAAATTAAACACAAACTCATACATCAACACTTACCCATATTCAACAAAACAAAACACTAAAACACAGACCAGTAAAAAAAAAAAATTTGTATATATGTAAATAGTCCCTAACATAAAACAAAAAAGTTTTTTTCAACAAAAAGGCGGGTTTTTAAAAAATTTTCCCACCCAAAACACAAAACACAAACACAACACAACAACATAAGAAACAAAAGCCCACACGACTAAATGACAAACCAAACGACAAAACAAAAGAGCACACCTCTCACTGATGCATTAGTGAAACTCCAGGTAGGATAAGCGAACAGCAGGAGCTTACCACATCACCCTCCCCAAAGAAGAAAAACAGAAGAAAGAAGATATGAAAATTATTGTAAATAAAATTGTATCTGAACTATTATCTTCTGTTCTAAAAATTTGTAAAATATTAGCAATAAAGATTATTTGAAAGAGTTCTCGTCCGATCACTGAAGTTAAGCAACGTCGGGCGCGGTCAGTACTTGGATGGGTGACCGCTTGGGAACACCGCGTGCCGTTGTCTCTTTTTTTTTTGTTTAATTCTTGTTTCTTTTTCAATTGCTTGCTTTGAAATGTTTGGCACAATAAACTATTCACCCAGTTTTACACCACGTGGTAAAAAAATTATTTGATAATAATCTATAAAGCTCTTGATATTAACCAAGTGGCCATCATCAGCAGATGATGAATAAAACTCTGATCAATAATTATATATGAGTTCTAATAATTATAATCTCTCTATAATATGATCTTCTTCAGATTATATTATCAATGATGATAAAAGAAAACAATTGTAAACATGCGTGTTAAGAAATTGAGAGAGCGCGAGTAAACGGCGGTAGTAGATGTGATTTACTTATAAATGCCAAATGCCTCGACATCGAAAATATGACTGACATGAATGAAGATTATCAGTTCAATTTAGTTATAGTTCACCTTAAAAAAAAATTAATAAAACAAGGTATCTAAAATTGAAAAAAAAAAATAAATAAATAAATAAAAATAAACAATAAAACTAAAAGTTAGATAATAAAAAAACATTTATAATAAAACAAGAAGTTTAGTTATATAAAACTTTGTTAAAAAAACACAAATAAAACAAGAAGTTACATTATATAAAACTTTGTTAAAAAAAAAACCTACATTGCATTACAAATGCAATGTAGGCTTTACTAAATATTATTATTATTATTAAATATTTAATAATAATAATAATTTAAATACGGCGTCTTGTCTCATCGACAAGACGAATCCCCAAGCGGAGGGCCGAGTCTCAATAGATCGCAGCGTGGAAACTGCTCTACCGAGTACAACACCCTGCCAGGTACGTAAGTCGTCTAGAGACAATTCCGAGTTTCAACATCGAACTAAAGTTACCCATGTTTAACCGTTAAGATACCTAATTGAACATAGCAAGATTGATCCCACCGCCAATTAATGGTAACATACGGCAAATAAGGCTCGTGCGACGAATGACGCGTACGTCATCCGCCTAGTAAAGTCACATTGTTTTGAGCCTATCGACTCTTGAAATTCCTAAAAGTATCGTTGCCACCTTTGACTAGAAAGGATACGGCCTCAGAGGCGTTCAGGCATAATCCCACGGATGGTAGCTTCGCACCACCGCCCGCTCGAGCGAGTGCGTGAACCAAATGTCCTCTCGTACTGAGCAGGATTACTATCGCAACGACGAGTCATCAGTAGGGTAAAACTAACCTGTCTTACGACGGTCTAAACCCAGCTCACGTTCCCTATTAGCGGGTGAACAATCCGACGCTTGGCGAGTTCTGCTTCGCAATGATAGGAAGAGCCGACATCGAAGGATCAAAAAGCGACGTCGCTATAAACGCTTGGCCGCCACAAGCCAGTTATCCCTGTGGTAAATTTTCTGACACCTCTTGCTGAAAACTCTTTAAGCCAAAAGGATCGATAGGCAGTGCTTTCGCAGTCCCTATGCGTACTGAACATCGGGATCAAGCCAGCTTTTGCTCTTTTGCTTTTTTGCTCTACGCAAGGTTTCTGTCCTCGCTGAGCTGGCCTTAGGACACCTGCGTTATTCTTTGACAGATGTACCGCCCCAGTTAAACTCCCTGTTTGGCAGTGTCCTCGAATTGGATTACGCGGGAGCGTATATTGACAAACGAAACAAAAGTATCTAAAACGAACAAACTGAACGCGCAAACGAACAGTTACGAAACAAAAAAGACACAATGAACGAAACGCCACTCTTCGCGCTTGGCTCAAGAACACCGTAACAGTCGCCGCTCGTAAGCAAACGACGTACGCGTTCCGTCTCACCGAGCAAGTAAAGGAACGATGAAAGTAGTGGTATTTCACCGTCGATGTTGCCATCTCCCACTTATGCTACACCTCTCATGTCTCCTTACAATGCCAGACTAGAGTCAAGCTCAACAGGGTCTTCTCTCCCCGCTAATTTTTCGAAGCCCGTTTCCTTGGCAGTGGTTTCGCTAGATAGTGGGTAGGGACAGTGAGAATCTCGGAAATCCATTCATGGGCGTCACTAATTAGATGACGAAGCATTTGGCTATTATAAGAGAGTCATAGTTACGACCGCCACCAGGGGGTCAGGGGAGGCGGTTAGCTCTCCCAGTTAGTGCAAGCCTACCCGGTAGTGTCAGCTGCAGTCTTTACAAGTCCCCAGAGCATACCAAGTTAGATCGCACCGCAGTGTTGGACTGTTACAGCTCCTAGTCCCCACCTGAAGCTAAGATGGAGGGCCCGGTATTGCAATCCCCTATATGTACCTCTGGTTATCCGCCCGTTTCTACTTTTTCTTCTTTATTCAGTTTTTTTCTTAATTTTTTTGTTTTTCTTTTCTCTTTTCTTTCTTTTTCTTTATTTTATCTACTTTCTTCTTATTTTCTGGTTATATTTCTTTATTTTTTCTACTTTCTTTTTTTTATGCTTTTTTCTTATGCTTTTTTCTTCTAATTTCTTTTTTATCTTAATTTTTTATACTTTCTTTTTTTTATCTACATTTTCTTTTCTTTTCTTTATATTTCTTCTATTATCTTCATTTTTCTTCTCTTTTCCTCTTTTCTCTCCATTTTTCCTCTTTTTTTTCTCCGTTTTTTTTTATGCTTTTTTCTTTATTTAATGCTTTTCTCTTCTTTTTATTTTTATTACTTTGTTCTTTTTTTCTTCATTTTTCTCCTTTCTTCTTTTTTTTTGGTTTATTATCAATTTTATTATTAAGGTTAGAATACCTTGACACCATACAATTTATTAATATTTTATATATTTATAAATTTCTGCTTCTGACACTCTACATTATGAAAACATTATTTTCGTTGAAGTAGTGGGAGGAGCAACTGCACACCCACTCTCTTCTTTTAAACGTAAATTAGAAATGAACTGAAATAATTTAAGAATGAATTGACTATAAACTACTAGAATGTACTAAAATAAGTACTACACACTAAAAGAATAAAAAAAAAAGATATAATTTTTATTATAAACAGAGTATTGTTGCTTATCTCTAATAAATGGCGGCAAAAATTTTTATTTTAATAGTAATCTATAAATTTTTCAATATAATACTTAATGCTTTATTCCATTAGATGACGCGCGCGGTCTTGTCTACCAAAACTATTTTATTTTAATACTTTTTGCTTATATAGATGGCGCTTCTTTGCGTCATTAAACCTATAGATGTCGCTTTCATATTAAATTTATAGACTTTGCTACTATCATGAGTAATTTAAAACAAACTTCGTTATTAATTAAATTTTTTATATAAACTGTCCGCAGAATATATTATATACATTGGTAGTAGAAATATAAAAAAATTTAATTTTATTATTATGTTTATTTTTTTTTAAAGAAATTAAAATTTTGTTAACTACTAAAAACTTTACAAATTTTAGTGGCAACGGCCATACCACGTTGATTGCACCAGTTCTCGTCCAGTTCGAGCACAGCATCTGCAAGGAACGGATGGTCATTTTTCTGTGCCGAATAAAACTCAAAAAAGCTAATCGAAATTTTAAACGAAATAAATAAATAATAACGTGGAAAGTAGTGCAAAACAAAACGGTCAAAAAGTGTGTTGGTTAACTAAACAAGAGCCATCATGGCTCCGAAAAAAGAGAAAAAACAAACAAATAATAAGCTGAAGGATCTCAACATCGAAGACAAACCAGCAGCAACAACGAGAAGCAAAGGGAAGCTGAACATCCCCGAAAAACTACCTGGCAACAGCAACATCTGCAATACAGATGGGAAAAGAGATGAACCAAGCGTCACAATCCACCCAGATGTAAAGACGCAAAACAAGTACGACTCCCTGAGCGAGGACGAAGAGGACGACGACCCAATGCCAACAAGCCAAATGGACAATCGGCAAAAGTCCAATAAGAAAGTTAAACTGCCACCACTAATAATCCAAGGAAGACTGGGACACAAAGAACTGGTCCAAATGTGCAGTGAAAATGCCGAAAGCAATTTTACTATTAAATATAATAAAAACACTACAGTGGTCACAGCAACTAAAACAGAAGATCTCCAAAAAATTAAAGCCAAATTCTCACAAGAAAGTGTGCCCTATTACACATTCACGGACAAAACTACAAAAACTCATGGGTTTGTCCTAAAAGGACTCCAATTGGCACTAGAACCGGAAGATTTAAAGGACACCCTAGAATCACTCGATGTTAAAGTAATCACAGTATACAAAATGCGAAACGTCAAATCGCATATGTATATTGTGATTACTGAAAAGTGTGAAACTTTAAAAACCATGGCTCAGAAAGCCAAGGTCATAAATTATACCATCATCAAATGGGAACGCCACGACAATAAGAAGGGCATAATTCAATGCAAAAACTGCCAAGCATGGGGGCACGCCACGCTTAACTGCTATCTGCCTCCAAAATGCTTAAAATGCGCAGGAAAACACCAAACCAAACTCTGCGAAATCAAAGAAAAAACGGAAGAAAACGCCGCCAAAATTAAATGCGTTAACTGCAGCCAAAACCACACTGCAAATAGCGCATTATGTCCTGTCTATATAGAAAGGAAAAAATATATTGACGAAAAGAAGGCCAAGCAAAGAACTGGACAAAGAAAAACCTACGTGGAAGCTCCAATGCCACAAGAAAATCCGTGGGAAAAAAAGACGCTAGCGGCGACACACTCAATCCAGCTGCCGACTCAAAGTCCAATCAGAAATATACCAATAAGAAAAGAAACGGACTTCCCGCTCTTACAAGACCGCAGACGACAAACAGAAACAGGTAAGCACACCGCTGGTCCCTCTCTCTTAGACGGAGAACACACTAATACTTCAGTAAACGCAAATAATAACCCCACCCCAGACATAAACGTACTATTCGAAATAGGACAACAACTAAAACAATTAACAAACTTCATTGACTTAAACAAACTACTGACGAACTTGACTGAAATTAATACAATGCTAAGACAAGACCCAAATAATAAACTAAAAGCAATAATGAAATTAATTGACTGCTGCAATGACATATAAACTAAACATAGCACAATGGAATTCAAATGCCATTAGGGCTAATATACAGGAAGTGATTGCCTTTGTGTCAAAACACAAAATTGACATAATGGCAATCGCAGAAACAAAATTAAAAGACACGGACAAAGTTAAAATTAAAAATTACAAAATAGAACGACATGACCGACAAGACGCACTTCACGCTGCTGGTGGCGTCCTTTTCTTAATTAAGAACACTGTTCCGTATAAGCGCACTAAATCTATTAATTGCGGAATTGAGAACGTCACTATTGAATTACCTAATAAAATAAAACTAATCTCTGTCTACAATAAACCTTCAAATAATTTCACAACAAATCAACTAAGAACACTCACACAACATAACAAATGCATAATTCTAGGCGACTTAAACGCAAAACATGAAATGTGGAAATGCAATAGGTCCAACACAAATGGTAGAACGCTTAAAAGCTTTGCAGAAAATAATAATATTGTCATTAATTATCCTAACAAGCACACACACTACCCAACAAACGGAATGACACCCACAACACTAGACATAACACTCACTAAACACACGACAATCAGTAAACCTATCACACTTACAGAACTTAACTCGGATCACAACCCAGTCATTTTCACTATCAATAATCAACTCAAAGAACCTCGAAATATTAAAATCACATCTTATAAACACACTGACTGGGTTGCGTTCCGAAAAGAACTAGACCACAAAATTAAAATAAACACAAACATAGACACAATAACAAAACTAGACTACGAAGTAAATAATTTTACCAAAACACTACAACTGCTTAAAAACAAACACACAACTACCAAAACAATAGACACAAGCAGAGATCATCTTCCCGAAGAAATTGTCAGTCTAATCAAAGCGCGAAATCGCCTTCGAGAGTCAGCACAAAGATATAACGACAAGCAACTGTATGAACATGTCAAAACGTTGACAAAAGAAATACAAAACGACATCAACATGCACAGGAATAATAGATTCCAAAAAATGCTAGAAAAACTCTCCACAACTGACAATTCCATCTGGAAGATGACAAGAAAGCTCAAAAACACACACACAGACATTCCAACACTTACTACACTAAACAAAGAAGCCCTAACTAACCAAGATAAAGCTGAACTATTAGCAGAACACTATAAAAACGTGTTCATAATAGAAGAGAATCCCAATACATCACACCACTCCAAAGTAATAAACACAAATATTCCTTTCATAAATTATCACACCAGCACCTCCCAATACGACCCCAAACACCTAACTGATCCCATACTCCTCAAAGAAATAATCAAAAAACTTCCCAATAACAAAGCACCAGGTCCAGACGAAATAAGCAACAAAATAATTAAAAACCTCTCCAAAAAATCAATAGTCCAACTCACACACATCATAAACACAATCATAAAACTAAAACACTTCCCAGAAACATACAAAAACGCCACAATCCACCCAATACCCAAACCCAACAAAAACCCCAACGATCCCTCCTCCTACAGACCAATATCCCTCCTAAACACCCTAGCTAAACTAAGTGAAAAAGTAATTATAAGTAACCTAAACAAAGAAATCACCAAAAGAAAAATAGAAAACAATAACCAATTTGGCTTCAAAAACAAACACAACACAACAATGCAACTCTGCAGGATAATTAATGACATACAAATAAACTACAACAAAGAAAATGTTACAAACATGGTCTTACTTGACTTTGAAAAAGCGTTCGACCATCTCTGGATTGACGGTCTCATTTCCAAATTAATTAAGTACAAACTACCTCCTCCTCTCATAATCCTTATAAACTCATACCTAAAAGACCGCACCTTCCAGGTAAGAGTAAACGATAACCTTTCCCAAACTAAACCTATAAGAGCCGGAGTCCCACAGGGATCCGTCCTTGGTCCTATCCTGTTTAACTTATACCTAAATGACATTCCAAAATTCTCCAAAACTAACGTAGCGCAATACGCAGACGACACTGCCTTATATGCGCATTCGTACTATGCGCAGGCAGCTAACTTACAACTGCAAATTCACAGCGATTTAATCGCTGAATATTGTAAAAAATGGTACATCAAAATTAATGCGCTTAAAACGGAACAGATTATTTTTGCTAAAAAAATTAAAAACATTAAACTTCTCTTCAACCCATTAAGGGTAAATGATATAAAAATAACGCCCACCACCAGCGTCAAGTACCTAGGTATGTACCTAGACACCAGACTAACATTGGACCGCAACACTAACTACTTATTGCAGAAGGGGGGGTGCGCCTTAAACAGCATATACCCCCTACTAGCAAAAAATAGTAAACTGACAAGACAAAACAAAATACTACTGTACAAAACAGTAATAAGACCGACAATAACATACGCAGCGCCAGCCTGGTCACAAATCTCAAACACTAAAATTAAAAAACTAGAAGTTTTTCAAAATAAATGTTTGAGATTGGCTACTGGCGCAAACAGATACACCAGAATCACAGACATACTAAACAACGCTAACACAGAAACAATACGACAATACACAAACACACTCGCCAACAATTTCTATGATCAACAAATAAAGCACAACACACTCACACAAAAAATCACAGACATAAACAACCAAAACAAACCTTTTAAAATTAAACACAAACTCATACATCAACACTTACCCATATTCAACAAAACAAAACACTAAAACACAGACCAGTAAAAAAAAAAAAATTTGTATATATGTAAATAGTCCCTAACATAAAACAAAAAAGTTTTTTTCAACAAAAAGGCGGGTTTTTAAAAAATTTTCCCACCCAAAACACAAAACACAAACACAACACAACAACATAAGAAACAAAAGCCCACACGACTAAATGACAAACCAAACGACAAAACAAAAGAGCACACCTCTCACTGATGCATTAGTGAAACTCCAGGTAGGATAAGCGAACAGCAGGAGCTTACCACATCACCCTCCCCAAAGAAGAAAAACAGAAGAAAGAAGATATGAAAATTATTGTAAATAAAATTGTATCTGAACTATTATCTTCTGTTCTAAAAATTTGTAAAATATTAGCAATAAAGATTATTTGAATTGAATTGAGTTCTCGTCCGATCACTGAAGTTAAGCAACGTCGGGCGCGGTCAGTACTTGGATGGGTGACCGCTTGGGAACACCGCGTGCCGTTGTCTCTTTTTTTTTTGTTTAATTCTTGTTTCTTTTTCAATTGCTTGCTTTGAAATGTTTGGCACAATAAACTATTCACCCAGTTTTACACCACGTGGTAAAAAAATTATTTGATAATAATCTCTAAAGCTCTTGATATTAACCAAGTGGCCATCATCAGCAGATGATGAATAAAACTCTGATCAATAATTATATATGAGTTCTAATAATTATAATCTCTCTATAATATGATCTTCTTCAGATTATATTATCAATGATGATAAAAGAAAACAATTGTAAACATGCGTGTTAAGAAATTGAGAGAGCGCGAGTAAACGGCGGTAGTAGATGTGATTTACTTATAAATGCCAAATGCCTCGACATCGAAAATATGACTGACATGAATGAAGATTATCAGTTCAATTTAGTTATAGTTCACCTTAAAAAAAAATTAATAAAACAAGGTATCTAAAATTGAAAAAAAAAAAAAAAATAAATAAATAAAAATAAACAATAAAACTAAAAGTTAGATAATAAAAAAACATTTATAATAAAACAAGAAGTTTAGTTATATAAAACTTTGTTAAAAAAACACAAATAAAACAAGAAGATACATTATATAAAAATTTGTTAAAAAAAAAACCTACATTGCATTACAAATGCAATGTAGGCTTTACTAAATATTATTATTATTATTAAATATTTAATAATAATAATAATTTAAATACGGGGTCTTGTCTCATCGACAAGACGAATCCCCAAGCGGAGGGCCGAGTCTCAATAGATCGCAGCGTGGAAACTGCTCTACCGAGTACAACACCCTGCCAGGTACGTAAGTCGTCTAGAGACAATTCCGAGTTTCAACATCGAACTAAAGTTACCCATGTTTAACCGTTAAGATACCTAATTGAACATAGCAAGATTGATCCCACCGCCAATTAATGGTAACATACGGCAAATAAGGCTCGTGCGACGAATGACGCGTACGTCATCCGCCTAGTAAAGTCACATTGTTTTGAGCCTATCGACTCTTGAAACTCCTAAAAGTATCGTTGCCACCTTTGACTAGAAAGGATACGGCCTCAGAGGCGTTCAGGCATAATCCCACGGATGGTAGCTTCGCACCACCGCCCGCTCGAGCGAGTGCGTGAACCAAATGTCCTCTCGTACTGAGCAGGATTACTATCGCAACGACGAGTCATCAGTAGGGTAAAACTAACCTGTCTTACGACGGTCTAAACCCAGCTCACGTTCCCTATTAGCGGGTGAACAATCCGACGCTTGGCGAGTTCTGCTTCGCAATGATAGGAAGAGCCGACATCGAAGGATCAAAAAGCGACGTCGCTATAAACGCTTGGCCGCCACAAGCCAGTTATCCCTGTGGTAAATTTTCTGACACCTCTTGCTGAAAACTCTTTAAGCCAAAAGGATCGATAGGCAGTGCTTTCGCAGTCCCTATGCGTACTGAACATCGGGATCAAGCCAGCTTTTGCTCTTTTGCTTTTTTGCTCTACGCAAAGTTTCTGTCCTCGCTGAGCTGGCCTTAGGACACCTGCGTTATTCTTTGACAGATGTACCGCCCCAGTCAAACTCCCTGTTTGGCAGTGTCCTCAAATTGGATCACGCGGGAGCGTATATTGACAAACGAAACAAAAGTATCTAAAACGAACAAACTGAACGCGCAAACGAACAGTTACGAAACAAAAAAGACACAATGAACGAAACGCCACTCTTCGCGCTTGGCTCAAGAACACCGTAACAGTCGCCGCTCGTAAGCAAACGACGTACGCGTTCCGCCTCACCGAGCAAGTAAAGAAACGATGAAAGTAGTGGTATTTCACCGTCGATGTTGCCATCTCCCACTTATGCTACACCTCTCATGTCTCCTTACAATGCCAGACTAGAGTCAAGCTCAACAGGGTCTTCTTTCCCCGCTAATTTTTCCAAGCCCGTTTCCTTGGCAGTGGTTTCGCTAGATAGTGGGTAGGGACAGTGAGAATCTCGGAAATCCATTCATGAGCGTCACTAATTAGATGACGAAGCATTTGGCTATTATAAGAGAGTCATAGTTACGACCGCCACCAGGGGGTCAGGGGAAGCGGTTAGCTCTCCCAGTTAGTGCAAGCCTACCCGGTAGTGTCAGCTGCAGTCTCCACAAGTCCCCAGAGCATACCAAGTTAGATCGCACCGCAGTGTTGGACTGTTACAGCTCCTAGTCCCCACCTGAAGCTAAGATGGAGGGCCCGGTATTGCAATCCCCTATATGTACCTCTGGTTATCCGCCCGTATTTTCTACTTTTTCTTCTTTATTCAGTTTTTTTCTTCATTTTTTTGTTTTTCTTTTCTCTTTTCTTTCTTTTTCTTTATTTTATCTACTTTCTTCTTATTTTCTGGTTATATTTCTTTATTTTTTCTACTTTCTTTTTTTTATGCTTTTTTCTTATGCTTTTTTCTTCTAATTTCTTTTTTATCTTAATTTTTTATACTTTCTTTTTTTATCTACATTTTCTTTTCTTTTCTTTATATTTCTTCTATTATCTTCATTTTTCTTCTCTTTTCCTCTTTTCTCTCCATTTTTCCTCTTTTTTTTCTCCATTTTTTTTTATGTTTTTTTCTTTATTTAATGCTTTTCTCTTCTTTTTATTTTTATTACTTTGTTCTTTTTTTCTTCATTTTTCTCCTTTCTTCTTTTTTTTTGGTTTATTATCAATTTTATTATTAAGGTTAGAATACCTTGACACCATACAATTTTTTAATATTTTATATATTTATAAATTTCTGCTTCTGACACTCTACATTATGAAAACATTATTTTCCATATAATTTTTCATTCTGTTTATACTTAAATCATCTCATATTTTTTAGTTTAACATTTGTTTATTTCTATTTTTTTTTTTTTGATATGTCATAGCAAGCACAATAACTAATCTGTCAATGTTAATAAATGTTTATGACGTCACAAAAAAAGATTTAAAAATTTTTATGAAATAATATAAAACAGATTTTTCAAGGTCAAGATCTTGTAATGATGACGTTGAAGTAGTGGGAGGAGCAACTGCACACCCACTCTCTTCTTTTAAACGTAAATTAGAAATGAACTGAAATAATTTAAGAATGAATTGACTATAAACTACTAGAATGTACTAAAATAAGTACTACACACTAAAAGAATAAAAAAAAAAGATATAATTTTTATTATAAACAGAGTATTGTTGCTTATCTCTAATAAATGGCGGCAAAAATTTTTATTTTAATAGTAATCTATAAATTTTTTAATATAATACTTAATGCTTTATTCCATTAGATGGCGCGCGCGGTCTTGTCTACCCATAGATTTATTATAACAAGATACAGCCATGCACTGCGATAGTCCGCCAAGACGTACCATCTATTGCCCTCACTCTCAACTGCATTAGTATTCGATAGCGCTATCCTTTAGAGAGGTTCCTACCAATAGCAAAGCAGAAATCAGTAGACGCAGAGTACGCTACGTCAGCATGACACAAGAATTATTTTGACGTTTCTATTCAAATTTTTCTAATCACATAATTTGAACAGAAAACTTAGTTCAATCACTTAAAAATTGAAAATAATTATTGTAGAGAAAAATATTTAATAATTTGAAGGTAATTTTATTTATTGAGATTTCAACCTCAACTTTTATTTTCTTCCAGCTTTCTAATGTTTCTCTATTTTCTTAAAGCCTAACTTCAACTTTACAAATTCATAGGAGAGAAGTTTTTTATTTTTATTATTGTGATTGTCACGATGCAGTTGTGGGTTTGTAAGCTGATAAAATATGAAGCGGATAATAAAGTTTACATGGGTCTGACACAACTAAAAGTTGGTGAAATTTTGAAATTGGAATAGAGTTTTTTGATAAAATAATTAAGAATCATTAGCACTGATGAAAAAACCTTTATTTATAAATAATTATTCATTCCAAAATAAAATTAATTTTTAACCTAATTTTCGTATTTTATTAGATTGTGTATGACAAATGTCAATAAGTTGACAGCAAAGCATTGCATCGTTGATTGTCGACTAAAATCGTAGAAATTCGTGTTGGTTTAATCACTATAGACTCGTGTGCGACATGCAACAAATATGATGAAAAGGATGAAAAATGTGTTTCATTAAATATAGAAAGAAATGGAGAGATGTACCAATTTCGTTGATATGTTTTTAAAGAACCGAAGTATGTTTACCAAGTATAGCTATATCTAATGTATTAAATCTATGTGTCTACCAAAACTATTTTATTTTAATACTTTTTGCTTATATAGATGGCGCTTCTTTGCGTCATTAAACCTATAGATGTCGCTTTCATATTAAATTTATAGACTTTGCTACTATCATGAGTAATTTAAAACAAACTTCGTTATTAATTAAATTTTTTATATAAACTGTCCGCAGAATATATTATATACATTGGTAGTAGAAATATAAAAAAATTTAATTTTATTATTATGTTTATTTTTTTTTAAAGAAATTAAAATTTTGTTAACTACTAAAAACTTTACAAATTTTAGTGGCAACGGCCATACCACGTTGATTGCACCAGTTCTCGTCCGATCACTGAAGTTAAGCAACGTCGGGCGCGGTCAGTACTTGGATGGGTGACCGCTTGGGAACACCGCGTGCCGTTGTCTCTTTTTTTTTTGTTTAATTCTTGTTTCTTTTTCAATTGCTTGCTTTGAAATGTTTGGCACAATAAACTATTCACCCAGTTTTACACCACGTGGTAAAAAAATTATTTGATAATAATCTCTAAAGCTCTTGATATTAACCAAGTGGCCATCATCAGCAGATGATGAATAAAACTCTGATCAATAATTATATATGAGTTCTAATAATTATAATCTCTCTATAATATGATCTTCTTCAGATTATATTATCAATGATGATAAAAGAAAACAATTGTAAACATGCGTGTTAAGAAATTGAGAGAGCGCGAGTAAACGGCGGTAGTAGATGTGATTTACTTATAAATGCCAAATGCCTCGACATCGAAAATATGACTGACATGAATGAAGATTATCAGTTCAATTTAGTTATAGTTCACCTTAAAAAAAAATTAATAAAACAAGGTATCTAAAATTGAAAAAAAAAAATAAATAAATAAATAAAAATAAACAATAAAACTAAAAGTTAGATAATAAAAAAACATTTATAATAAAACAAGAAGTTTAGTTATATAAAACTTTGTTAAAAAAACACAAATAAAACAAGAAGTTACATTATATAAAAATTTGTTAAAAAAAAAACCTACATTGCATTACAAATGCAATGTAGGCTTTACTAAATATTATTATTATTATTAAATATTTAATAATAATAATAATTTAAATACGGGGTCTTGTCTCATCGACAAGACGAATCCCCAAGCGGAGGGCCGAGTCTCAATAGATCGCAGCGTGGAAACTGCTCTACCGAGTACAACACCCTGCCAGGTACGTAAGTCGTCTAGAGACAATTCCGAGTTTCAACATCGAACTAAAGTTACCCATGTTTAACCGTTAAGATACCTAATTGAACATAGCAAGATTGATCCCACCGCCAATTAATGGTAACATACGGCAAATAAGGCTCGTGCGACGAATGACGCGTACGTCATCCGCCTAGTAAAGTCACATTGTTTTGAGCCTATCGACTCTTGAAACTCCTAAAAGTATCGTTGCCACCTTTGACTAGAAAGGATACGGCCTCAGAGGCGTTCAGGCATAATCCCACGGATGGTAGCTTCGCACCACCGCCCGCTCGAGCGAGTGCGTGAACCAAATGTCCTCTCGTACTGAGCAGGATTACTATCGCAACGACGAGTCATCAGTAGGGTAAAACTAACCTGTCTTACGACGGTCTAAACCCAGCTCACGTTCCCTATTAGCGGGTGAACAATCCGACGCTTGGCGAGTTCTGCTTCGCAATGATAGGAAGAGCCGACATCGAAGGATCAAAAAGCGACGTCGCTATAAACGCTTGGCCGCCACAAGCCAGTTATCCCTGTGGTAAATTTTCTGACACCTCTTGCTGAAAACTCTTTAAGCCAAAAGGATCGATAGGCAGTGCTTTCGCAGTCCCTATGCGTACTGAACATCGGGATCAAGCCAGCTTTTGCTCTTTTGCTTTTTTGCTCTACGCAAAGTTTCTGTCCTCGCTGAGCTGGCCTTAGGACACCTGCGTTATTCTTTGACAGATGTACCGCCCCAGTCAAACTCCCTGTTTGGCAGTGTCCTCAAATTGGATCACGCGGGAGCGTATATTGACAAACGAAACAAAAGTATCTAAAACGAACAAACTGAACGCGCAAACGAACAGTTACGAAACAAAAAAGACACAATGAACGAAACGCCACTCTTCGCGCTTGGCTCAAGAACACCGTAACAGTCGCCGCTCGTAAGCAAACGACGTACGCGTTCCGCCTCACCGAGCAAGTAAAGAAACGATGAAAGTAGTGGTATTTCACCGTCGATGTTGCCATCTCCCACTTATGCTACACCTCTCATGTCTCCTTACAATGCCAGACTAGAGTCAAGCTCAACAGGGTCTTCTTTCCCCGCTAATTTTTCCAAGCCCGTTTCCTTGGCAGTGGTTTCGCTAGATAGTGGGTAGGGACAGTGAGAATCTCGGAAATCCATTCATGAGCGTCACTAATTAGATGACGAAGCATTTGGCTATTATAAGAGAGTCATAGTTACGACCGCCACCAGGGGGTCAGGGGAAGCGGTTAGCTCTCCCAGTTAGTGCAAGCCTACCCGGTAGTGTCAGCTGCAGTCTCCACAAGTCCCCAGAGCATACCAAGTTAGATCGCACCGCAGTGTTGGACTGTTACAGCTCCTAGTCCCCACCTGAAGCTAAGATGGAGGGCCCGGTATTGCAATCCCCTATATGTACCTCTGGTTATCCGCCCGTATTTTCTACTTTTTCTTCTTTATTCAGTTTTTTTCTTCATTTTTTTGTTTTTCTTTTCTCTTTTCTTTCTTTTTCTTTATTTTATCTACTTTCTTCTTATTTTCTGGTTATATTTCTTTATTTTATCTACTTTCTTTTTTTTATGCTTTTTTCTTATGCTTTTTTCTTCTAATTTCTTTTTTATCTTAATTTTTTATACTTTCTTTTTTTTATCTACATTTTCTTTTCTTTTCTTTATATTTCTTCTATTATCTTCATTTTTCTTCTCTTTTCCTCTTTTCTCTCCATTTTTCCTCTTTTTTTTCTCCATTTTTTTTT
The DNA here is from genome assembly GCA_947359425.1 of Lagria hirta. Taxonomy (NCBI): domain Eukaryota; kingdom Metazoa; phylum Arthropoda; class Insecta; order Coleoptera; family Tenebrionidae; genus Lagria; species Lagria hirta. Next base: position 32,094,135 of record OX375795.1, on the reverse strand, counting down.
ATGTTTTTTTCTTTATTTAATGCTTTTCTCTTCTTTTTATTTTTATTACTTTGTTCTTTTTTTCTTCATTTTTCTCCTTTCTTCTTTTTTTTTGGTTTATTATCAATTTTATTATTAAGGTTAGAATACCTTGACACCATACAATTTTTTAATATTTTATATATTTATAAATTTCTGCTTCTGACACTCTACATTATGAAAACATTATTTTCCATATAATTTTTCATTCTGTTTATACTTAAATCATCTCATATTTTTTAGTTTAACATTTGTTTATTTCTATTTTTTTTTTTTGATATGTCATAGCAAGCACAATAACTAATCTGTCAATGTTAATAAATGTTTATGACGTCACAAAAAAAGATTTGCGATTTTAAATTTAAAAATTTTTATGAAATAATATAAAACAGATTTTTCAAGGTCAAGATCTTGTAATGATGACGTTGAAGTAGTGGGAGGAGCAACTGCACACCCACTCTCTTCTTTTAAACGTAAATTAGAAATGAACTGAAATAATTTAAGAATGAATTGACTATAAACTACTAGAATGTACTAAAATAAGTACTACACACTAAAAGAATAAAAAAAAAAGATATAATTTTTATTATAAACAGAGTATTGTTGCTTATCTCTAATAAATGGCGGCAAAAATTTTTATTTTAATAGTAATCTATAAATTTTTTAATATAATACTTAATGCTTTATTCCATTAGATGGCGCGCGCGGTCTTGTCTACCCATAGATTTATTATAACAAGATACAGCCATGCACTGCGATAGTCCGCCAAGACGTACCATCTATTGCCCTCACTCTCAACTGCATTAGTATTCGATAGCGCTATCCTTTAGAGAGGTTCCTACCAATAGCAAAGCAGAAATCAGTAGACGCAGAGTACGCTACGTCAGCATGACACAAGAATTATTTTGACGTTTCTATTCAAATTTTTCTAATCACATAATTTGAACAGAAAACTTAGTTCAATCACTTAAAAATTGAAAATAATTATTGTAGAGAAAAATATTTAATAATTTGAAGGTAATTTTATTTATTGAGATTTCAACCTCAACTTTTATTTTCTTCCAGCTTTCTAATGTTTCTCTATTTTCTTAAAGCCTAACTTCAACTTTACAAATTCATAGGAGAGAAGTTTTTTATTTTTATTATTGTGATTGTCACGATGCAGTTGTGGGTTTGTAAGCTGATAAAATATGAAGCGGATAATAAAGTTTACATGGGTCTGACACAACTAAAAGTTGGTGAAATTTTGAAATTGGAATAGAGTTTTTTGATAAAATAATTAAGAATCATTAGCACTGATGAAAAAACCTTTATTTATAAATAATTATTCATTCCAAAATAAAATTAATTTTTAACCTAATTTTCGTATTTTATTAGATTGTGTATGACAAATGTCAATAAGTTGACAGCAAAGCATTGCATCGTTGATTGTCGACTAAAATCGTAGAAATTCGTGTTGGTTTAATCACTATAGACTCGTGTGCGACATGCAACAAATATGATGAAAAGGATGAAAAATGTGTTTCATTAAATATAGAAAGAAATGGAGAGATGTACCAATTTCGTTGATATGTTTTTAAAGAACCGAAGTATGTTTACCAAGTATAGCTATATCTAATGTATTAAATCTATGTGTCTACCAAAACTATTTTATTTTAATACTTTTTGCTTATATAGATGGCGCTTCTTTGCGTCATTAAACCTATAGATGTCGCTTTCATATTAAATTTATAGACTTTGCTACTATCATGAGTAATTTAAAACAAACTTCGTTATTAATTAAATTTTTTATATAAACTGTCCGCAGAATATATTATATACATTGGTAGTAGAAATATAAAAAAATTTAATTTTATTATTATGTTTATTTTTTTTTAAAGAAATTAAAATTTTGTTAACTACTAAAAACTTTACAAATTTTAGTGGCAACGGCCATACCACGTTGATTGCACCAGTTCTCGTCCGATCACTGAAGTTAAGCAACGTCGGGCGCGGTCAGTACTTGGATGGGTGACCGCTTGGGAACACCGCGTGCCGTTGTCTCTTTTTTTTTTGTTTAATTCTTGTTTCTTTTTCAATTGCTTGCTTTGAAATGTTTGGCACAATAAACTATTCACCCAGTTTTACACCACGTGGTAAAAAAATTATTTGATAATAATCTCTAAAGCTCTTGATATTAACCAAGTGGCCATCATCAGCAGATGATGAATAAAACTCTGATCAATAATTATATATGAGTTCTAATAATTATAATCTCTCTATAATATGATCTTCTTCAGATTATATTATCAATGATGATAAAAGAAAACAATTGTAAACATGCGTGTTAAGAAATTGAGAGAGCGCGAGTAAACGGCGGTAGTAGATGTGATTTACTTATAAATGCCAAATGCCTCGACATCGAAAATATGACTGACATGAATGAAGATTATCAGTTCAATTTAGTTATAGTTCACCTTAAAAAAAAATTAATAAAACAAGGTATCTAAAATTGAAAAAAAAAAAAAATAAATAAATAAAAATAAACAATAAAACTAAAAGTTAGATAATAAAAAAACATTTATAATAAAACAAGAAGTTTAGTTATATAAAACTTTGTTAAAAAAACACAAATAAAACAAGAAGTTACATTATATAAAAATTTGTTAAAAAAAAAACCTACATTGCATTACAAATGCAATGTAGGCTTTACTAAATATTATTATTATTATTAAATATTTAATAATAATAATAATTTAAATACGGGGTCTTGTCTCATCGACAAGACGAATCCCCAAGCGGAGGGCCGAGTCTCAATAGATCGCAGCGTGGAAACTGCTCTACCGAGTACAACACCCTGCCAGGTACGTAAGTCGTCTAGAGACAATTCCGAGTTTCAACATCGAACTAAAGTTACCCATGTTTAACCGTTAAGATACCTAATTGAACATAGCAAGATTGATCCCACCGCCAATTAATGGTAACATACGGCAAATAAGGCTCGTGCGACGAATGACGCGTACGTCATCCGCCTAGTAAAGTCACATTGTTTTGAGCCTATCGACTCTTGAAACTCCTAAAAGTATCGTTGCCACCTTTGACTAGAAAGGATACGGCCTCAGAGGCGTTCAGGCATAATCCCACGGATGGTAGCTTCGCACCACCGCCCGCTCGAGCGAGTGCGTGAACCAAATGTCCTCTCGTACTGAGCAGGATTACTATCGCAACGACGAGTCATCAGTAGGGTAAAACTAACCTGTCTTACGACGGTCTAAACCCAGCTCACGTTCCCTATTAGCGGGTGAACAATCCGACGCTTGGCGAGTTCTGCTTCGCAATGATAGGAAGAGCCGACATCGAAGGATCAAAAAGCGACGTCGCTATAAACGCTTGGCCGCCACAAGCCAGTTATCCCTGTGGTAAATTTTCTGACACCTCTTGCTGAAAACTCTTTAAGCCAAAAGGATCGATAGGCAGTGCTTTCGCAGTCCCTATGCGTACTGAACATCGGGATCAAGCCAGCTTTTGCTCTTTTGCTTTTTTGCTCTACGCAAAGTTTCTGTCCTCGCTGAGCTGGCCTTAGGACACCTGCGTTATTCTTTGACAGATGTACCGCCCCAGTCAAACTCCCTGTTTGGCAGTGTCCTCAAATTGGATCACGCGGGAGCGTATATTGACAAACGAAACAAAAGTATCTAAAACGAACAAACTGAACGCGCAAACGAACAGTTACGAAACAAAAAAGACACAATGAACGAAACGCCACTCTTCGCGCTTGGCTCAAGAACACCGTAACAGTCGCCGCTCGTAAGCAAACGACGTACGCGTTCCGCCTCACCGAGCAAGTAAAGAAACGATGAAAGTAGTGGTATTTCACCGTCGATGTTGCCATCTCCCACTTATGCTACACCTCTCATGTCTCCTTACAATGCCAGACTAGAGTCAAGCTCAACAGGGTCTTCTTTCCCCGCTAATTTTTCCAAGCCCGTTTCCTTGGCAGTGGTTTCGCTAGATAGTGGGTAGGGACAAATTCAAATTCAAATTCAAATTCAAGCCCATTTCTGGGCACATATATTGAAAGTTTTAACTTAATACAAGTCATTTTGGCAGCTTGGCTAATCTGCCTAGATCTTAAATATTTTAAGTATTGCATTCATATTATAATACATTTTATTTTAGCCCTAACTGAATTTTTACTTCTTACTACCCTAATACAGTACATCTAAACTAAACTAAAATTATAATAATAATAAAAAAAATAAACAAAATTAAAATTATAAAAAAAGTGGGACTCCGGTTTCTCTATTTGTCTTGTCCATTTAGTCCATCTCCAGAGCTGCGAATACTATCGAACCTATTTGATTTCTAAGGAATTCCGATTTCATCCATTCACGTGCCTCCCATAAAGATGGTAGTTTGTCGAATTTAGTAGCACCTTCTTTTGTACCAGTATCAAGCTTCTTGCTCAGCTACCATGATAAATTCTTCAAAGTGGTGAGGAAACTCCGCCATAAGACTGAGTAACGACGGTAGATTATCTCCATCCCAATTATGTGTGTTCATCAAGTTCAAACGGGCGACCTCATATTTGCGGCAAGTAGTTAGACGATGGATTGAATCGTCCAATCTGTGACAAAGCTCGCACAGGCCATTGATAGATTTACCAATGCGAAGCAGGTGTGCTCCGAAATTGCCATGGCCGGTAATCAACTGGACGCTTTCACTAGTAAAGGTTAGGTCGGTATCTATATAATTTCTAATATTTGGAATGAAGCCATAGGTGGTTCTGCCCTTTTCAGAGCGATCCCACCTCTCTTGCCACTTGGCCATAGTGAGACGTCTCAAGCGTCTTTTGGTCTCTGTCATCTGTTGCTGTGGATCATCTGGTAATCTCACATCACAGAAGAGTGCAGAACCATTTCTGACTATTTCAGATCTTGCTTTCCTTTCTAGCAGTATTAGATCAAGAGGAGGTTGCTTTGCAATCACTCCCGCCGCTTCATTTGAGACTGAAGAGTAGGATCCCATGATCAGCCTAGAGCAGCTACCATATACACCCATTATCTTTCTACGATTGTGAACTTGGATTATGCAGTTTCCCCAGACGGCAACCCCATATTCAATGATTGGAATAATGGCCAGATTGTATATTGTTTTGTAGGAGTCCGTTGGATTTCCTCATCTTTTTTTCGTGTAGAAACGCAATCTATTCAAGATTGCAAGAGCTTTTTCTGTAGTAGCTTTTACGTGGTTTGAAAAAAGCAGACCTTCTGAGAAGGTAACTCCTAAGTATGCTGCCGATTGGACTCTTTTAATAGATTTTCCATTTATTTTTATTAGTGGGTTTCTTTTTAACAATCCTTTAAGCATCATATAATTTGTCTTGTCTTCTGCCAGTTTCATTTTGTTGCGACTACACCAGTCTTGAACTTTATAAAGGATCTGGTTGCTTTTGTTTTCGAGTTCTGTTCTGGAGTTACCATATACTAATATGGCGACATCATCAGCATAGGCGACCATTTCTACTGCTGTAGGAAGATGACTTTCAAGCAGATCATCCAGGAACAAATTCCACATGATTGGACCAAGTACAGAACCTTGAGGACAACCTCTTGTTAGAGTTTTCTTTACGCATATATTTCCAGATTTCAGAGTAACCTCTCGTTCTGATAGGTATGATTTGATTATTTCAACTGTAGAAGCCGAAAAACCTCTCAAAACCAGCTTCATAATGAAGGCCGGCCACCAAAGGTTGTCAAAAGCACCACTAATGTCTACCAAAATCATCAATCCATATCTGAATTCTTGATGTTGATTATTAAATTCAAGGACTGCCTGCATGGCTGTGATCGTCGATCTGCCAGGTATAAAACCATGCTGTTTTAAACTGTGTACCTCTGTAGGTGGTAGATCTCTATAAATTTGATTTTTAATCACTTTTTCCAGAATTTTTGCCAGAGTGTTTAGCAAAGTGACCGGTCTCAAAGACTTTGGATTTGTAGGATCTTTCCCAAAGGAACTTTTTGGTATGGTGTGGATGCACCCTACTCGCCAAGCTTTCGGGAAGTAACCTGCGTTTAAGCAGTCTTGGAACAGACTGTAGAGCTGTTCTCTAATAGCTGAATAACAAACTTTTACAATTTCTGCTGGTATCCCGTCTGGTCCTAGCGCCTTGCCAGCTTTTAGACCAGCAATAATTTTATCTAATTCCTGTCTGTCAAAATTGCGATTCTCTTGAGTCTTCCCTTTCATCATACTAGATATGCTTCTAATATTTTGGTGATGTGGACTATCGTGTAACGCCAGATCATCAGGAATGAGCACCTCAAGGATGTAAGCAAGAGTATTTTCTAAGTTTGTCGTGTAAGTACCATCGGATTTCCTTAGTGTGGACGGTATGTGTTTTGCTTTCATTTTATTGGAAGACATTTTATATATTGCTCCCCATGGGTTTTGGGAGAGTTCCTTGTCTACAAAATTTTCCCATGATTTATCTCTTGTAATTTTTACTTCATGTATTAATGCACATCTATCGTACTCACATCGTACTTTCCAGACTTGTCTATCGAGATCTCCTCTTGCACGTCTGTACTTTCTTCTGGTTTGTCTAAACGTTTTTCTTAGTTTTTCGATTTTTGCAGTGTGGGTAGGGACAGTGAGAATCTCGGAAATCCATTCATGAGCGTCACTAATTAGATGACGAAGCATTTGGCTATTATAAGAGAGTCATAGTTACGACCGCCACCAGGGGGTCAGGGGAAGCGGTTAGCTCTCCCAGTTAGTGCAAGCCTACCCGGTAGTGTCAGCTGCAGTCTCCACAAGTCCCCAGAGCATACCAAGTTAGATCGCACCGCAGTGTTGGACTGTTACAGCTCCTAGTCCCCACCTGAAGCTAAGATGGAGGGCCCGGTATTGCAATCCCCTATATGTACCTCTGGTTATCCGCCCGTATTTTCTACTTTTTCTTCTTTATTCAGTTTTTTTCTTCATTTTTTTGTTTTTCTTTTCTCTTTTCTTTCTTTTTCTTTATTTTATCTACTTTCTTCTTATTTTCTGGTTATATTTCTTTATTTTATCTACTTTCTTTTTTTTATGCTTTTTTCTTATGCTTTTTTCTTCTAATTTCTTTTTTATCTTAATTTTTTATACTTTCTTTTTTTTATCTACATTTTCTTTTCTTTTCTTTATATTTCTTCTATTATCTTCATTTTTCTTCTCTTTTCCTCTTTTCTCTCCATTTTTCCTCTTTTTTTTCTCCATTTTTTTTTATGTTTTTTTCTTTATTTAATGCTTTTCTCTTCTTTTTATTTTTATTACTTTGTTCTTTTTTTCTTCATTTTTCTCCTTTCTTCTTTTTTTTTGGTTTATTATCAATTTTATTATTAAGGTTAGAATACCTTGACACCATACAATTTTTTAATATTTTATATATTTATAAATTTCTGCTTCTGACACTCTACATTATGAAAACATTATTTTCCATATAATTTTTCATTCTGTTTATACTTAAATCATCTCATATTTTTTAGTTTAACATTTGTTTATTTCTATTTTTTTTTTTTGATATGTCATAGCAAGCACAATAACTAATCTGTCAATGTTAATAAATGTTTATGACGTCACAAAAAAAGATTTAAAAATTTTTATGAAATAATATAAAACAGATTTTTCAAGGTCAAGATCTTGTAATGATGACGTTGAAGTAGTGGGAGGAGCAACTGCACACCCACTCTCTTCTTTTAAACGTAAATTAGAAATGAACTGAAATAATTTAAGAATGAATTGACTATAAACTACTAGAATGTACTAAAATAAGTACTACACACTAAAAGAATAAAAAAAAAAGATATAATTTTTATTATAAACAGAGTATTGTTGCTTATCTCTAATAAATGGCGGCAAAAATTTTTATTTTAATAGTAATCTATAAATTTTTTAATATAATACTTAATGCTTTATTCCATTAGATGGCGCGCGCGGTCTTGTCTACCCATAGATTTATTATAACAAGATACAGCCATGCACTGCGATAGTCCGCCAAGACGTACCATCTATTGCCCTCACTCTCAACTGCATTAGTATTCGATAGCGCTATCCTTTAGAGAGGTTCCTACCAATAGCAAAGCAGAAATCAGTAGACGCAGAGTACGCTACGTCAGCATGACACAAGAATTATTTTGACGTTTCTATTCAAATTTTTCTAATCACATAATTTGAACAGAAAACTTAGTTCAATCACTTAAAAATTGAAAATAATTATTGTAGAGAAAAATATTTAATAATTTGAAGGTAATTTTATTTATTGAGATTTCAACCTCAACTTTTATTTTCTTCCAGCTTTCTAATGTTTCTCTATTTTCTTAAAGCCTAACTTCAACTTTACAAATTCATAGGAGAGAAGTTTTTTATTTTTATTATTGTGATTGTCACGATGCAGTTGTGGGTTTGTAAGCTGATAAAATATGAAGCGGATAATAAAGTTTACATGGGTCTGACACAACTAAAAGTTGGTGAAATTTTGAAATTGGAATAGAGTTTTTTGATAAAATAATTAAGAATCATTAGCACTGATGAAAAAACCTTTATTTATAAATAATTATTCATTCCAAAATAAAATTAATTTTTAACCTAATTTTCGTATTTTATTAGATTGTGTATGACAAATGTCAATAAGTTGACAGCAAAGCATTGCATCGTTGATTGTCGACTAAAATCGTAGAAATTCGTGTTGGTTTAATCACTATAGACTCGTGTGCGACATGCAACAAATATGATGAAAAGGATGAAAAATGTGTTTCATTAAATATAGAAAGAAATGGAGAGATGTACCAATTTCGTTGATATGTTTTTAAAGAACCGAAGTATGTTTACCAAGTATAGCTATATCTAATGTATTAAATCTATGTGTCTACCAAAACTATTTTATTTTAATACTTTTTGCTTATATAGATGGCGCTTCTTTGCGTCATTAAACCTATAGATGTCGCTTTCATATTAAATTTATAGACTTTGCTACTATCATGAGTAATTTAAAACAAACTTCGTTATTAATTAAATTTTTTATATAAACTGTCCGCAGAATATATTATATACATTGGTAGTAGAAATATAAAAAAATTTAATTTTATTATTATGTTTATTTTTTTTTAAAGAAATTAAAATTTTGTTAACTACTAAAAACTTTACAAATTTTAGTGGCAACGGCCATACCACGTTGATTGCACCAGTTCTCGTCCGATCACTGAAGTTAAGCAACGTCGGGCGCGGTCAGTACTTGGATGGGTGACCGCTTGGGAACACCGCGTGCCGTTGTCTCTTTTTTTTTTGTTTAATTCTTGTTTCTTTTTCAATTGCTTGCTTTGAAATGTTTGGCACAATAAACTATTCACCCAGTTTTACACCACGTGGTAAAAAAATTATTTGATAATAATCTCTAAAGCTCTTGATATTAACCAAGTGGCCATCATCAGCAGATGATGAATAAAACTCTGATCAATAATTATATATGAGTTCTAATAATTATAATCTCTCTATAATATGATCTTCTTCAGATTATATTATCAATGATGATAAAAGAAAACAATTGTAAACATGCGTGTTAAGAAATTGAGAGAGCGCGAGTAAACGGCGGTAGTAGATGTGATTTACTTATAAATGCCAAATGCCTCGACATCGAAAATATGACTGACATGAATGAAGATTATCAGTTCAATTTAGTTATAGTTCACCTTAAAAAAAAATTAATAAAACAAGGTATCTAAAATTGAAAAAAAAAAAAAAATAAATAAATAAAAATAAACAATAAAACTAAAAGTTAGATAATAAAAAAACATTTATAATAAAACAAGAAGTCTAGTTATATAAAACTTTGTTAAAAAAACACAAATAAAACAAGAAGTTACATTATATAAAACTTTGTTAAAAAAAAAACCTACATTGCATTTCAAATGCAATGTAGGCTTTACTAAATATTATTATTATTATTAAATATTTAATATCAATAATAATTTAAATACGGGGTCTTGTCTCATCGACAAGACGAATCCCCAAGCGGAGGGCCGAGTCTCAATAGATCGCAGCGTGGAAACTGCTCTACCGAGTACAACACCCTGCCAGGTACGTAAGTCGTCTAGAGACAATTCCGAGTTTCAACATCGAACTAAAGTTACCCATGTTTAACCGTTAAGATACCTAATTGAACATAGCAAGATTGATCCCACCGCCAATTAATGGTAACATACGGCAAATAAGGCTCGTGCGACGAATGACGCGTACGTCATCCGCCTAGTAAAGTCACATTGTTTTGAGCCTATCGACTCTTGAAACTCCTAAAAGTATCGTTGCCACCTTTGACTAGAAAGGATACGGCCTCAGAGGCGTTCAGGCATAATCCCACGGATGGTAGCTTCGCACCACCGCCCGCTCGAGCGAGTGCGTGAACCAAATGTCCTCTCGTACTGAGCAGGATTACTATCGCAACGACGAGTCATCAGTAGGGTAAAACTAACCTGTCTTACGACGGTCTAAACCCAGCTCACGTTCCCTATTAGCGGGTGAACAATCCGACGCTTGGCGAGTTCTGCTTCGCAATGATAGGAAGAGCCGACATCGAAGGATCAAAAAGCGACGTCGCTATAAACGCTTGGCCGCCACAAGCCAGTTATCCCTGTGGTAAATTTTCTGACACCTCTTGCTAAAAACTCTTTAAGCCAAAAGGATCGATAGGCAGTGCTTTCGCAGTCCCTATGCGTACTGAACATCGGGATCAAGCCAGCTTTTGCTCTTTTGCTTTTTTGCTCTACGCAAAGTTTCTGTTCTCGCTGAGCTGGCCTTAGGACACCTGCGTTATTCTTTGACAGATGTACCGCCCCAGTCAAACTCCCTGTTTGGCAGTGTCCTCGAATTGGATCACGCGGGAGCGTATATTGACAAACGAAACAAAAGTATCTAAAACGAACAAACTGAACGCGCAAACGAACAGTTACGAAACAAAAAAGACACAATGAACGAAACGCCACTCTTCGCGCTTGGCTCAAGAACACCGTAACAGTCGCCGCTCGTAAGCAAACGACGTACGCGTTCCGCCTCACCGAGCAAGTAAAGAAACGATGAAAGTAGTGGTATTTCACCGTCGATGTTGCCATCTCCCACTTATGCTACACCTCTCATGTCTCCTTACAATGCCAGACTAGAGTCAAGCTCAACAGGGTCTTCTTTCCCCGCTAATTTTTCCAAGCCCGTTTCCTTGGCAGTGGTTTCGCTAGATAGTGGGTAGGGACAGTGAGAATCTCGGAAATCCATTCATGAGCGTCACTAATTAGATGACGAAGCATTTGGCTATTATAAGAGAGTCATAGTTACGACCGCCACCAGGGGGTCAGGGGAAGCGGTTAGCTCTCCCAGTTAGTGCAAGCCTACCCGGTAGTGTCAGCTGCAGTCTCCACAAGTCCCCAGAGCATACCAAGTTAGATCGCACCGCAGTGTTGGACTGTTACAGCTCCTAGTTCCCACCTGAAGCTAAGATGGAGGGCCCGGTATTGCAATCCCCTATATGTACCTCTGGTTATCCGCCCGTATTTTCTACTTTTTCTTCTTTATTCAGTTTTTTTCTTCATTTTTTTGTTTTTCTTTTCTTTTTTCTTTCTTTTTCTTTATTTTATCTACTTTCTTCTTATTTTCTGGTTATATTTCTTTATTTTATCTACTTTCTTTTTTTTATGCTTTTTTCTTATGCTTTTTTCTTCTAATTTCTTTTTTATCTTAATTTTTTATACTTTCTTTTTTTTATCTACATTTTCTTTTCTTTTCTTTATATTTCTTCTATTATCTTCATTTTTCTTCTCTTTTCCTCTTTTTTCTCCATTTTTCCTCTTTTTTTTCTCCATTTTTTTTATGTTTTTTTCTTTATTTAATGCTTTTCTCTTCTTTTTATTTTTATTACTTTGTTCTTTTTTTCTTCATTTTTCTCCTTTCTTCTTTTTTTTTGGTTTATTATCAATTTTATTATTAAGGTTAGAATACCTTGACACCATACAATTTTTTAATATTTTATATATTTATAAATTTCTGCTTCTGACACTCTACATTATGAAAACATTATTTTCCATATAATTTTTCATTCTGTTTATACTTAAATCATCTCATATTTTTTAGTTTAACATTTGTTTATTTCTATTTTTTTTTTTTGATATGTCATAGCAAGCACAATAACTAATCTGTCAATGTTAATAAATGTTTATGACGTCACAAAAAAAGATTTGCGATTTTAAATTTAAAAATTTTTATGAAATAATATAAAACAGATTTTTCAAGGTCAAGATCTTGTAATGATGACGTTGAAGTAGTGGGAGGAGCAACTGCACACCCACTCTCTTCTTTTAAACGTAAATTAGAAATGAACTGAAATAATTTAAGAATGAATTGACTATAAACTACTAGAATGTACTAAAATAAGTACTACACACTAAAAGAATAAAAAAAAAAGATATAATTTTTATTATAAACAGAGTATTGTTGCTTATCTCTAATAAATGGCGGCAAAAATTTTTATTTTAATAGTAATCTATAAATTTTTTAATATAATACTTAATGCTTTATTCCATTAGATGGCGCGCGCGGTCTTGTCTACCCATAGATTTATTATAACAAGATACAGCCATGCACTGCGATAGTCCGCCAAGACGTACCATCTATTGCCCTCACTCTCAACTGCATTAGTATTCAGTAGATAGGGAATGAGAGAGCAGTTGCCCCCCCCACCACTTTTACGTCATATGACATTGGACTTTGGACCCCACGCCACTATCACGTGGACATCACGCCACTCTTCGCTGACGTGACTTATGTCGGTAAGGTAGGGAGCTATCGGTTCTGATTCATGCTAAGTCTACCAGATGGCGCCACTATCGCGGTAGGGAGCTATCGGTTCTGATCCATGCTAAGTCTACCAGATGGCGCCACTATCGCGGTTGATCCTTTAGTTACCAGATGGCGCCACTTTGTCGGTAAGGTAGGGAGCAATCGGTTCTGATCCTTGCTAAGTTTACCAGATGGCGCCACTTTGTCGGTAAGGTAGGCCACTATCGGTTATCACCAAAACTATAGAGCTGCTTAGTTGTGACGTCACTAGCAATATGTCTGCTTAGTTGTGACGTCATTAGCTGTAATAATTGTCAATAAAAATCACAAAATGGTTTATAGACATATTTAATAAGCGCTAATCTAGACAAACTAGCACCTTTAATAATCTTCTAAAAAACTGTCAAAACCAAAAGTATAGAGCTGCTTAGTTGTGACGTCGTCACCAGCCAGCTGTGAAAATTCTTGATCCATGCTAAGTTTGGCGCCGCCACTATCATATTTTAGTATAGAATTAGATTTAATTAGGAATGGTATCAATGTGTTTTCCTAAAGATAAGATCTAACCAAGTCTTGTTACGTCATACAAGTCGCGAATCTGTAATTAGCAGGCCCCACCAGCAGGTATTAGCGGACAGCCCCCACCAGCAGGCCCCCAGCCCCCCAGGTATTAGCGGACAGCCCCCACCAGCAGGCCCCCAGCCCCCACCAGCAGGTATTAGCGGACAGCCCCCACCAGCATCCCTCTAAAATTTTCTTTAGGAAAAAGGTTTTAGGAAGCAAGTAGAGATAAAACAATGTGTGAAAAAAGTTCTAATAATTAAAACACTTTATCGTTTTTTATAGTTTTTTATTAAATTCACATTTCATTATAGAAAATATATATTCTCTATTATACAATAGCTTTGATTATTGTTATAAGTATTACATATTTGAAAGTACACTAACTAAATATTCTAGATAAAATCTCTAACATTATATACTATACTATAAAAATACTCATTTATTCATAATATTAGATATTTTTCAAAAGTTCAAACAACATGTCAAAATTTTTTTGACGTTCGATATCATAATGTCCCCATGCTAATGTTTTATTTGAACCTTGTATTATGTAGCGTTTATCATCGACTGCTGACAATGCAACTTTATGACGCAATTCGGTGTATATGTCGTGCAAATAAGATTTAAATATTGACATACTACAATAGACTGATACATTGTTAATTATAACATTTTGATAATCTGCAATTTGTAGTGTAGTTTGTACAACGTGTTTACTTACACCTTTAGCTTTTTTATCAGTGTGTTCGTTCAAGTCAATACAATATGCTTTGGCACCAGTACCGTAAAATGCTTTAAGTGGAGCACCTGCAAATTCGTCCATCATTTTACCAACAACTGAAACATTTGGCTGTATTCCATGACTATTAAATTTTGAATAATTGGAAAAATCAAATCTATCACTATGTTGTTTTATATCTTCATAAATATTTTCAGTAAAGACTTCTAATATTAGAGAATCAGTATCCATGTATAAAAGAGAAATATTATTCCGATATTTAGGTTTAAGAAAATCATAAAAAAATTCATACATGACAGTTTTTGCTAACTCTAAAATGCAAAAACCTACATAAACCGGTTTATCATACGTTACAAACACTTTATTCATTTCAATTGCTATCAAGTTTTCCGAAAAGATTGCAAAATTTTTAAAATTTGGTTTGGCAAGCCAGGTTTCTGCACCAAATTTACGAGTTTCTTTTGACCAATGAGTTGCAATTTTAATGCTAATATATTTATCAACATTCTCCATAGTTTTACCAAACACGCTGTTATTGTATAATTTTCGCAGATCTTTTTCAGATTTGGTTTTAGCTTCCGCGCGGTATTTTGAATTTAGGTCGATATATTTTTCAAGCCAAGGAGACTGTTTAAAAGTTAATATTTTATGAATTTTTTTTAATATTAATCCATGTTTTAAGCATTGCTGTAAAGTGATGTAATGTATGATATAATTTGATTTATTATTTAAATTTGGTATTAATTTTGGCAATTTTCCACTTGGCGGTACAATATTTTCTGGACAAAAAGGTAAATCGTTATGATAATCATGTAATTCTTTGGGATAATCTAAATCTACTTCAAGTACATACCCGTCTTCTGAAGTATGAGATATTTCAAAAATTTTAAAAGTAGTTATTTCATTTTCATTCAACCATCTAAATTTACCAGTGGGTAAATATTGTTTCATTGCCCATCCGTATAAATTAGTAGCATCCAAATATAAAATATAAGATAAGGGATCTTTTGAATTATAATTATCTATCAAGGGGTTGTTTGCTTTACAAATTCGCTTAACACACGTACTAACACCACCTCGAATACCTTTTTTAAAAAAATTAATCATATCTATATCTGTCAAAAGTTCTAGTTCAACCTGTGTATATTTTAGCATCGCATCCCAACTAAGCGATGGTATAGTAAGATATTGCGCAGGATCTAAACCATACGCGTTTAAAGAAGCTTCTCGAAAGTTTTCAAAAATATCGCAAAGTAATAAAACATCT
The DNA here is from genome assembly GCA_947359425.1 of Lagria hirta. NCBI lineage: Eukaryota > Metazoa > Arthropoda > Insecta > Coleoptera > Tenebrionidae > Lagria > Lagria hirta. Next base: position 32,078,710 of record OX375795.1, on the reverse strand, counting down.
GATTTTAAATAAATATCTGAATAATCACCCAACGTTTTACACTCAAAAGTTGACCACACTAATTGCGCGCGCTTATATGACTCATCTGAAATCTCTTCATTTTTAATTTTATCGAAAAAATCTTCTTTTTTTGGTAATTGTTGTAAATCTAGTTTATCCCAATCGTCTACAAATGAATACGGAAACACACCTTTTTGTCTAATTAAGCAAAATTGTTCGTCAAGTGGAAAATATTTATTGATTTCATTACATTGATATGCTTCTAAAGTATCAGCTAAAGTCTCTAAAGAAGATGATAAAAATCGATACGAATCTATAAAACGTAATTTGAACTTTTTTTTTACAATTTGTCCGTTTTTATTTGTGTATTCACCAACATCAAGGATTTTAGTTAGTGCAATATACTTTTCCTTAGTTTTTCCAATAACTTCAATATTTTCGCGATGAAGAGCTAACTGCTTTACAAATAAGTGCATGTCGTAATTTGTTAAATTATGGAAAAAAATTGGAAAAAAATTTGGAACTTTAAAATTTAAATTACATGCGTTATGGCTGGAGCCACGGAAAAAGCCGGTTGTATGCGAATGTTCTCGAACTTTAACATCCGTTTCAGTAAATTCTTTTTCACAAATGTGGCAAGATTTATCAAAGTAAAATTTAGCTTCCTCCTCAGGTGAAAGAGGTCTCATTGGTTTTATAGGCTCTAAATATTTATGATACAATTCTATTGCATCAGTTTCTAAAGATGTTAAAAATTCTTGCACACAATTTTTACCTCTAAATGTTTTAAAAAAAGATAAGTCATCGTTAAAAGCACATTTTATATAGTATGCGCATGAGTAAGGTTCGTGCAAATGTGTTTTTACATGAAAACTTTCTGTATTTGCTTTAGAATTTGGTTGACAAGTAGCTAAAGGCATAAGTAAACACTCAAAATCAGCATATGCAACAAATGGAACTTTATATTTTTTTTGAAAATTTTCAAATTGCAAAATATTTGATGGGATTAATTTACCGAATTTAGTTTTTCTCATCTCTGTGCTAGGAATTTTTACAGCTACTGTAGTACAATCGTTTTCACAATGTCGTTCCAATATATCTTTAGTAGTAAAATATTGCAAACAACCATCACAAAAATGTTTTTTTCCGTTATGATTTGAAACTTGACTGGATACTAATTTCGATAAATCTTTAATAACACAATAATGCTGGTTGTCAGATTCATCATCATCAATCAATAATAAATTAATATGAACATTTTGTTTGAATTTTGAAAAATATAGCGGGCCAACTATTTCATATCGTTTTTTGTTATTATGAAAAACAAGTTCTAAACCGTAAACATTAATCGAAATATTATTATTTTTTTCAAAAATTGCAATACTTTCTAATTTAACTGGAAAAACTATATCAGAAAAATTACACACTTGCGTAAAATGAGGGTATGACATTGGACTGTTTTCGGGACCATTTGGCTTGATTAGTGCTGCCACAATACTCCAACCGAAACACTTGTTGTCATTATTTTGAACATTTATAATGGCTTGTTTTCTACTGATGCATTCTGGTAATCCAATGTATGACGACGCTCGAAGAGGACTATACTTATTTATATTTATTTCTAAATATAAAATATGTTTTAAAGCCCATCCTAAAATATGAAATCTGTAATAAGTGTTTTAAAAAATATGAAAATATTCTTACCAGAGTCTTTTTCAGCAAATATTTCCATTTTATGCTGAATATCTTCTTTAAATGTCAACAAAATCTCATCTAGAGATGAACCAGGTGTGATTATTTGGTTTGGTGTTTGAAACGATTTGATGTCTGTCAATTTTTTAGCTTCAATTGTGTATAAACCATGTAATTCCATATTAAGTTTGAGTGTGATCATTTTGTCCAATTCTTTTTGGAGTAAGTCTAAGATTTTTTCCTTTTCATTTTCAAAAAAATCCGAAATATTCACAAATTCTTCTTTTGGAATTAAACGATAGGTAGCAATTCGTTTTTGGAATGCTGTAGCAACAGTAAAAAGATTTTCAGCCAGTGGTGTAACACAGTTATTTTTATGGTGTCGACTTGATTGATGCCATTTTAACTGTTGGCGATTAACAAAACAATCACATGGTTCACACTTGACCAAATCTGTAAAAGAATTATCAATATAGATGAATTTTCTAATAATTTAAATTTCACCATTCGATTCTGATGACATTTTTTGTTTTTTGTTTGGAGTACATGAGTTGGCCATATGTCGATTTTTATGATAAGTTCTAGAAAACTGCTTACGACACCAATCGCAAGTAAAATTGTTCTGAAATAAAAATTATTTCAAATTATATAACAAATTTGCTTCATTTACATCTTAGATCATTTAAAAAAAAATTAACTTACGTTTGGCACTGGATGACTGGACATTATTACAATAAAAAATTGTAAAAAATAAAACTGCACCGTTAGAACACAAGTGAAAAAACAATGATTGCTGGATCACTAACAAAATGCAAGTGATTGCCATATATGAAATTTTTCTTTTTTATCTAAACCGGAGTAGGGTCTAAGGTCATGGATGTTGCGGTTTTAGATAACAGTTTTTGTTTCACCAATGAGGCTTGTTCTTGTATTGCAACTAATATTAATTGAGAAAAACAACGATAATAGGTTGAAAGTTATCAAAGACAAGATTATTGGTATATGGCTACATACGTCACAAAACGAGAAAAACAACGCTAATAGGTTAAAAGTTATCAAAGACAAGATTATTGGTATATGGCTACATATGTCACAAATTAAAAATAAAGAAAATAACAATAATGATGTAATTGCTCTATTTTTCGATAGATTAAACTAAATAATTACAAAAATTGCTATAATTTGATATTATTTTTTACAAAAATTATTGTCTAATCGATTCTATTGCATAAATTACAATGCTTTTGGAGTATTAGAAAAATATTCTGATATCTTATTGTTTATAATCTTAGCGCAAAGCACAATGGATGTTGCGGTTTTAGATAACAGTTTTTTGTTTCATTTAAATTACAAAAATCACAATTTTCTACATGTCGTAACAAGACTTGGTTAGATCTTATCTTTAGGATGTAGTTTCAGGAAGCAAGTAGAGATAAAACAATGTGAAAAAAGTTCTAATAATTAAAACACTTTATCGTTTTTTATAGTTTTTTATTAAATTCACATATAATTTCATTAGGAAAATAATATATATATTCTCTCATACAATAGCTTTGATTATTGTTAAAAGTATTACATATATATTTAATAATTTCTAATACAGGTATATTATTATTACAATATATTTGAAATGCTGTTTCTAAAATATCTCTATAAAAATGTATAAAATTAAGTTTATATAAAATTTCAAACTTTTTATTTAATAATATATCCAAGCGTAAAAGCTCAATTGCATCATGTTTAAATATGAAAAAATTTTTATTTTTTTTACAAATATTTATTCCATTATAAACTTGATATGTAGTAAAGTTTTCTTCAATGTTGATAATTTGATGTGTATTTGAAAAATCTTCTTTATCTTCATATTTTTCAATCAAAAGAGATATTGCATTGATAAGGTTATGCCATTCGATTACATCAAAAGAAACCCATTCATTGGAAGGATTAATCATTCGAATTGCTGGTTCAAAATTTCTTACCGAACTTAACCCCACTTCTAAAACAATGTTTTCTAAATAGAAACAACTATTGGAAATTAATTGTTTTTCTTCGTTAGTAGCATCTTCATATCTTTCCAATTGTCTATATAAATCGGAATCATATTCCACATCTACACCCGAATCGAATGACATCTTATAGAATACTGAATTAAAGATTGTTACAATTTATTTGATTTATCAATCCAAGAATTTGATTGGTTGTTAAAGCCAAGCCATTTCACTAAAACTTTGTTTTTACGTTTTTTTAAAACTTTCTCAACAAGATAGACATTGGGAACTTTAGTTTTTTGTAATTCTTCCGAGTAGAAACCACCTTTGATTGGTACACCTTCCAAATCTTCTAGTAAATATGTTAAGGGGTTTGTAACCTGTATTTTAATGATTTTAAAAAGCTCCGTAGACCAATTGGGTGTATAGCCTTTTTCAAAAACATGTTTTGCTTTACTGATCCGTACAACATCTCCAATTGATAATTTTCTACTTTGAGGAAAAATTTTCACAAAACTATATGATTTCTTTAAAATAGTTTTTTCATTTTTCTTATCGACATTAATCGGTTCAATTTTTATTTTTGAATGCTTTGTTTTATTGTAATTATCAACGATTGTAGATAGTATATCAACCCAACGATAGCTTCCATTCAAACTGAAATATTTAAAAAGTTTCTCTTTTAATGTTCGAATAACACGTTCATCTATTGCAGCTTTTTTGTAGCTATAAGTACTATAATGATTGATTTTGTATTTATCCATCAAATGTTTGAATTTACTATTGAAGAACTCTTTGCCTTGATCGGTTTGCAGATTTTTAAGATGACGCTTTTCTTTAAGGATTGATTCAAATTGTTTAACAACTTCTTCTCCATGCTTTGATTTTAATGGTCTAGCCCAAACAAATTTTGAAAAACAATCAATCACAACTAGGATATATTTAAATTTATTATTTGAATTTGAATAGTAATCCAATTGTGCTAAATCAGCCTGCCACAAATCATCCAAACCTTTAATAATTGTACGACGTCTTTTGAAATTTTTTCGAGCAGGTTTATGTAGCTCTTCAACTAATTTTTGTTTTTCAACACTATACATTATTTTTCTTTAATAATAAATTAGAATTTGAAGCTATTTATAGACTTCTCTACACTCTCTTGATTTTTTAAATCTAAAAGCTTTCCTTCTGGTCACGGTGTTAAACGAACTTTTTTTACATCATCTTTTTTGTTTATTTTCTAAAGAATTTGATTTCTTACGTTTTAATGATGCTTCTTCTAAAGCTTTTATTCTTTCACCTAATTTTTCATTCATTAATTTTTCCCATTTATCATCAATCAATCGTTGATTTTCCATAATTTTATAATTAATGCTTTGTTCAATTGTATTGACTGTATTGCTAATTTCAACAACACTATCATTTATTTTGTCATATTTTCCATCATTTAATGTTTTATTTTTTACAATTCGAAATGTTAATCCTTTTTCAAGATCACTACACTTATCATTCAGCATTTTTTCAAAATCTAGATTGTATTTTTTCAACTTTTGTTCACATAATGATGTGTTTTCATCAATTTTGTTACTATATATTATCCATTGTTTATTTACACTTTGCTCTAAGTTATCAATCTTTTTTTCTATTTTCTCAATTAGATTGGAATAGATGTTGTCTTTCACATCTACATATTTTTTATTGACAGCATCACCATCCAAAGAAGGATCTTTAATATTACAAATTTTTATATTTTCTAAATCTAGATCACCATGTATGGTATATTTTAATTGGTTATTTGAAGGTTGAAATTTCGATATTAAAGAAGCATTTTTTGAGGCGATGGCTGATTGTCCAAACTTATTCAAAGGCATTGTTAATACTAACTTATATGATTATGAAAACCCTCATAATATAACACCTTCCTCTTTCAATTCATTTAAAATCGATTGAATTTCATTGGTGTGAGATGTATTGCCAGCCGTTTCTTCTGCAATCAGTAAACGTAATCGATCAACAAGCTCATTAAGATCATTCCAATAGACATATTCAATTGGTTTTGAATTATATTTTAACATTTCCACTCCATATCCACTAAAAGTATTAAAACGTTTTCTTGTTTCCAATTTTTCTTGAATTAATGGTCGTATTATTTCTAAATATTTTATTTGATTGGTTCCTCGTACTTGTCCTTTTGGATCAAAATCTCTTTTATATACATTTGTTGAAAGTAATATTTCTTGATAGTTTTTTTTATCTTCAGTGGTATAATTACTAGGCTGCTTTTTAAAGATCAATTCATAGAGACCTTTTGTACCTTTATAGCTTTTTTTATTGATTATAATATTACCAGTTTGTGATTCAAAATCAATAACACTTTTACCCAACATCCATTTTTCAATTTTTGAATCATGTATTACACCATAAGTTTTATCATAAACTTTTTTCTTATCATCGTGTAGGAATCCATCTATATAAGATTGAGCAGTTTTTGGATAATCATTCAAATAGTCTTTATAAACTTCTGGAGTGTAAATTTTTGATGGTTCATCTTCTTGTTTTTCTTCTTCTTCTTCTTCTTCTTCACTATCATTATTAGTTTCAAACACATCTTCTTCTTCTTTTTCATTCTTTTCAGATTTCAATAAATTGGAATAGTTTAGAATTTTGTGGGAAACAGCTTTATTTTGTTGTAAAGGTGTTTTAATAAATGATGTTGAAGGAGATTGCTTTATTGTTAAAGTTTGTGGAGATAAATATAATGATGATGATGAAGGTTTTTTGATTGGAATTGAAGATTTTACCGATGGAACATTTGTTTTTTGAAAGTTTTCTATAGAAGTGATGATAGGTTTATAATGTTTTTCTAAACTTTTATCTTCTTCAGATCTTCCTAACTTTAACGAAAGATATTTCTTTCGAATATTTTTTGATAGTTTATCAATTTTCTTGGCTATATTTAAATCTTTAGAAGACATTTTTAACAATGCTAGAAATAGATTAAATCATATAATTATATACTTATCGAACCCTTTGCGATATCGACCGTTTGCGCATTGAAAATCTTTAACAATGACAAAACATTCAAATCTATCTTTCCAACAATCAGCACATAAATCTTTAAACTCTTCAAAAGTCATATCTTGTGTCTACACATTGAATAGTATTCTCTTATTTTATCCTGTTTATCACAAAGTACATCATCGAATATAAAAAAAGAGTTGTTTTTAGCATCACTAATAGGTATTACATCATCATTGTCTTTATATGGAAAATATTTTACACCTTTTACTTTACTCAAAACTTTTTTCAACAATTCATATTTTGGTTGATATAATGATTTTGAATAGACATAGACATTCTCAAACTTGATTCCATTTTCACTAAAAATCAAGCTTAGAAGAGCATTTGTTTTTCCACAACCACTAGGTCCACAAAATAAAGCTCTAATTGAATTTGGTAATAATTTTCCATGTTTACTAGTATTTCGTGGTTTATCATTAAAATCATCTAAATTTAAAATAGGTAATAGAGGTAGCTGTTGTTTACACTGCATCTTTATTCAATCTATATATTTATTTAAAAAAATTAATTTTATATAAAATAATAATGAATACAATCTATTTTGTAATACACAACTATTGCTAATATGTACTATTATTATGTATTTCAATCACAGGAACTGAATCGATTTTACAAATTTTATAACAATTCTATAATATTGTTTGAATTTATTGTTTTACATCCACCTCATATGCTTAATATTAAAATATTGAAATTTTTTATGATTAAAGAAATTTTTCTTTAAACGATTTGAATAGATTGAAAATTTCAATAAAAAATTGTACAATTTTTATTGGATAACATCTCCACTCAAAACATTCAATTATATCACTCTCCTTATCACTTTCATCACTTGTATCTTCTAAACTTTCTCGAATTTTTCTAAGAGTACAAATACATGTATCGGGACCACAAGTAGCTTCTGGATTTGACCAAGGACATGAATCTAAATGATCCATCTTTTAAATTAATTGCTTAAATAGTTTGATAAAGAACTTAATAAACGTTTCAATTGATTTAAAATACTTTCACTGGGACACTGTATTCCAAATTTTGACCAACTAAATGTTTCTGCACTTATAACTCTGTTGGAAAACTCGTTGAACTCATAATATATACCTTTTCTAAAAAAGTATAAGTTTCCATTTGTATATCGAAACACATGCTCTATATCAGTTGGCACACCAGGAAATCGTTCTGCTGTCAAACCTTGCCTAATTGGTTTTGAAGTACATTCATCCAGTTCTAGATACAATTCATCATCATATAATATAAATGTTTTACCAGTGTATGTATTGAAAATTGCATTAATTTTTTTAATGTTTTGTCTAATACCTAAATTTTGTACTGATCTGTATTGTGAACCAGTTTTTGGTGTTAAACTTGGAAAATGTATTAAACTAAAATAGTTTTTATCATGTATTATAAAGACATCGCTATTAGGTTTTTGATAGAGATGTAAAATCTTCATATTATTCAGATAAAAATTTATATTATGTGGTTTGAGCAAATTTTTATTTGTTTCACCTAGTTTCAAGATCCAAGTTAAATTGTTATAAAATATATAAAAATGGGAATTTAAAGTTATCAACATTCGGTCAGGATATGGAATCTTGCATAAATCATGATCTCTAACATTTTGTTCTTGAGAATGTAAAGTATTAGAGAATGATAAAGTACTACTAGAAGACAATGTACTAGCAGTAGTAGTGCTTGTTTTAACCGTTGTTGCTGGTTTTCCATATAGATTTTGAACACCTTGTATATCATCATTTGAAAGTTGTATAACATTTTGAAAATAGGGATACATAATTGCGTTTTTATCATTTGAATGATACAATCCTAAACTATGACCAATTTCATGAATTAGTACACTTAAAAGACTAGAATCTCCTAAATCAAAACTCCAATTTTCATTTCTATCTAAATGTATTTCTATACAACTATTATTTGATTCTGGATAATATGCATGTGCTAGAGCATTACCCATACCATCTAAAGGAAAATTACATTTACCTTGCATACAACGAATAGAGTTTTCATGTTTGTAACTTTTGTAGGAAATTAAAATATCAGGTTTTCGAAGGGTATACTCAAAATTTAAAGATGTTATATTTGACCATGTCTCAAAAGCTTTTGTAGCAATTTTTTTGTCTATAGCTCGTGCTTGTGTAAAGGACCAAGTAATGATAGGTTTTTTCCACTTAAAAGAGGAAGTATGATAATATACGTTATCTGGAAGCGTACACCTCGGTTTCTTCATCAATTCCACAACTTCATTTGTTATAGCATTATCATCATCATCATCATTATTTAAATTATAAAATTCTTTAAAATTTATTAGAGCTTCATCTAAGTCAACAAGTGAACTATTAGTTATGTTTAAATATCCAAAATCTTCTAAATATTTAATCACACTTTCACTAATGTTATTAGAGTTTGCATATGTGTGTACAATCACTAATAATAAAATAGTAGTTTTCATTATGAAAGCAGAAGGTTTACTGTGGTTATTAGTAAAATAATTGTTAGTTTATAGATAGGAAAAAGCATACATTTTTTTACTTATTTATTTTCAAATTAATACATTGCCTTTTAACCAATTATATAACAATATACAATTTGTGTTGCTACAACAGCACCCCATATTTTCTGTGTGATTGAAACAACCTTCGGAAGATGTTGATAGTTTTGGTACATTTTTCCATCCTTCCACGTTGTATAAGTCCACATTTTTCAAGTTGAGGTTCCATAAATAATGCAAATTGTCAATATCTTTGACATATATTTGCTTCTTCGTTTTTAAAATGGATGATAAAATTTTTGGAAATTCATGATAATCCACATATCCTTTTGAGTAGCGCAACCCATGCAGCTTTTCTCCACATCTCACTTGTTTTTTATTTAGTGATGACAATTTTTGATAAGCTCCAGGTGGTTTCAGAAGATAATAATTTGTTCTCACTCCATCAAATATTGTAATTTCTTTAGGATAAAATTCCAAAAATTTATGTTTATTCATTAACGTAAAACCTTGTATATCAACCACTGCTAGTGCCATCACAACCAAAATCACACTGATAAAAAATGATGAGGATAGGAAGATAGGAAGTAAAACCACAAATAAAAGTTTGCTGTGATCTATAATTAACTCTAATATCTTTGTTTTTAAAATTATGTTAAACTACGAACAATTTCACTGAGTGGAAGGTATTCAATAATAGAGTCATGAATAATGATACAATAAGCTTTTGTATTGGCTGGAAATCCTGTCTTTGCTTCTATATCAATTTTCACATCAACAGTACTTGCTTTTAATGTTTCGTTTCTTTGTGAACAATCAATGACAAATAGTGTACGTTTTTTAAACGATGAATAATCCAGTAAAGGTTGTTTCGATAGATTCAAATCATTTCTGAAGCTGTTATAAAATTGTGTGTATTTGAAATGTGCTTCTACAAAGTTGTCTGAGGAAAAATCTAAATTCATACGTTCCGTTGGTATATGTTCACCATTTAGTATTGCTCGTATATTAATAATATCCAAATGATCAAATCTTGATACATCCCCTTTATCATTATTTCTTCTATCACTTTGAAAAGCTACAATAATGAAACGTGGACTTTCGAGAGCAATACTTGTTTTTACTGCCCAAATTTCTTTTGTAGCACCTACTGTCAATTGAGGAAGCTCATGATAATCCCATTTCCGTGATGGAATCAGAATAGGCTTATCGGATTGTATTGATGATAAAAGTTGTAATTTCAATACATCGTTTGGCACAACTGTATCTACTTTTAATGAAATATTATTGATTGTTAGCTCTCCTTTAGTTACATCATTAAGATTTGGTACTACTAGTATAGCGTCAATATCATTTCGAGCTCGTATCAATCGTATTGTTTGTCTTCCAAAATATGCTAGCTGATAATCATTAAAAATACCAAATAAATGTTTTAGAGGAATACGTAAAACAAAATTTTCATTTGTTACTATAGGATAGTCGGGGTAATTCCATCCAGCAATATCCAAATGATTTGTATCCATTTTATTATAGCAGAGATAACCTCTTATCGTGCTAACAATTCCTGGTTCTCGTACATTTTCAACTTCCTGACCATTTAATTCATATGCTATGCTATCAAAGAGAAATGCACCTCCATTACGTGATAGTTGTACAGTACCTGTTCCTTCTGTTTTTCTCAATTTTCCTTCAATAACTATAGCAGCATCGGACATTAAGAACCAAGAATCAGATTGATTTATTGTTATTGTAATAATATCATTATTATTAAACGATTTAACATATGGATAATACGTTCTATTTTCAACTTTTCGAATTGTCTCATCGGTTTGTGGTTTCTGATAAATGTTAAAAGTTTGATTTAGCGACATTGTAGCCCAAAGATTTGAGAAATTGTAAATTTGTTTTCGAGAGTTTTTGCTTGACGAAACGTCTCTTAAAGACTGTTGGATAAACGCTTCCAATACTATATTTATGTTTTTGATTATTAAATATTAAGCCCATGATATTTGTTTCAATTCCAATACAATAATAACTTCTTCACCTCGAAAATTAACCGGTTCGAAATTTTGATTTAAAATAGTAAGTGAAATATTTGAAATTTCTCGTTTATTTATAATTGGTAGATAAATAAGATTGTGTGGTTGTTCGTCAATAGCAAATCCAGGGTCAACGCCCACACTAAACTGATAAATTGTATGAGAAGGAGATTGATTATAGAATGAACCTGTTGTAATATTACAATTTATTTGAATTGTTCGAACTTTTACAATATTGACAGGAATATCAGATTCGTGTAGTTGTTTTGGTGCAAGAGTGCGTTTTGAAAATCCCAATAATTTCCCATTACTATCATTTGATTCAAAATCTATCTGATAAAGGTCACTATAAATATTACACTTTATTGTATTATTATTTGGTTTTAAAGAGATATATTGATTGTATTGTTCTTTTTTTACTGTCTCTGGAATAATTTGTTTTTGTAAATAAGCTTCAATGTCTGATATTTCATATGCTCCTGTAGGTATTGTTATTTCTTTTTTTTGTTTATTCTTTTCAATATAATAAAATTTATTTGCACCTGAATCAATATTTGGAATACTATTGTATGAATGAAAACTGATCAATGCTAAAGCATAATCTGCATTAGGATTGAGTTGTATTGGATTTATAAAGTCAACCGACAACACATGACTATTACCTTTTAATGTAAAAATTTGAGACATTGTTTAGGTTGTGAAAGTAGAAATTATACTAAATTTCATATTGAAAAACTATTGATTTTTATTGAGAAGAAATTCTAAACATAAATGACCACAGTTTATTTGATTATAATTTTGATATTGTTGATTATTATTAAAAATTTCCACATTTTTTCCTAAATATCTTACAAGTTCTTTTGGAGGTTTAAGCGCTCCAAAGCTATCAAAATAAAACACTTGATTTCTTCTTTTTATATAAGTTACCCAATGTGTACCTGGATTTTTCCATTCATCTAAATTTATTATTGCACATTCATTTTGTTTCGGTTTATGTGGTAGAGTATCACGCATAAAAACTCCACGAAAGTTTATAATTTTCAATTTTCGGGCAAATTTAATGAGATCCACATTAGAAAGAGCTCTTTTAGGTAGCTTGCTTAATAGTTTTTTTGATTTTGTTTTTTCAAATAAAGTCCATATCCATTTCTATTATTTTTTTTCAAGTATAATCCTGAACCTTGTTTTCCTATCTCTTCCATTTTTTTATTATGTCGACTATCTTCTTCCAATTTTTTCTTTGCATTTTTTGCATCAATTACTGTTTTAGCTATAGCACTTGCACCACCAGCTAAAGATCCAAGAGATCCTAATGCTGCTAGTATTGGTATTAATGGTAGAAATCCTCCTTCTTTAGTTTCAAATGGAATAATTCGTGGTACTTTTATTTTTTTCGACCACCTGCTTTTTTGATAGCTGCACGAGCCGCTAAAAGTGCTGACTTAGAAGCTTTCCTCAATTCTTTGCTATTATTTAGATCAATATTATTGAATATTTGCTTTTTTTTAATGTAATCCAATACACCTCGTTTAAATGGAACAAGACCACGACCACATCGTAGTACTTTTGTTTTCTTTTTCTTTATACCCATACCAAGCTTTCGTTTAGTTTTCATTGATGTTGTAACAAACCACGCAGCTGCCTTTTCACCAAATTTTGCGTTTGGATCCTTAACTCTTTCCCACGCTTTGTTTTCCAATATTAAATCGGCTTTATGACGATCTTCCAAAGATTTATTTTGTGAATAAGCTATATCATGTACTTTACAAGCAGCATCTAACCCGTTAATCCCACTATCTCCTCGTTGTAATCTTTTCTCCAAATTTGTTCCAGGCCCACAAAATTGATAACCAGGTAAATGTAATTCAAATGGTAACTTATTAATTAATGTATTCAAAAGACCTTCACCCTGATAGATCAACATTAAAAATGTAAATAAAGATGTAATTGATCAAAAATATATAGATAAATTCAGTTTTTATAGAACAGAGCTTTGTAGTCTGGCTTTCTTTTTTCTTATCACTGTTTTTATTATGTCAGTTATAGGTAAAAAAATATTTTTATCAAACAATTTAAATTTTATTATTGTGTAAAAATTTTTTTATAAATATAGATTATTGAATTTTTTACTTAGATTATAGATCTGGATTTGATTTTTCAATTCTCTTATATTTTCACTCAACATTTTCAATCTTTTTTCAATAATTAATTTTCTAATAATAAGTAGTTTTTTTCGTTTGAGTTTCTTTTGTTGTTGAAAATATCTCCTGAAAACCAAAACATAAATCTGAAAAATTGATAGTTGATTATATATTTACCCATTCATTTTCACAACCTCCCCCACTTCTAGATGATAAATAATATTTTTCTATGAAAATGTCTGGTTTCATTCAAGGATAAATATAATTTACACAGATAACAATTGGAAATGTCATTTTCTTTGAAACATCCATCACCACATTGACCACAACTGATAAAGTATTTTGAATGGCAAATACATTTCTTATTTATTTTTCTAAAAATCATATGACCTTTTTTCTTAGTATACTGCACTTTGCAATAATTTTTTTTCAAACACTTTTCACATATACATTCCTTCGAATTTAGGATAAAAAATTCATAAGAAAAACATTGATACTGCTCCATTCCTAATTAAATCTAATTCTATACTAAAATATTAATTTCTATAAGCAAGTTGCTGCTGGCTCTGCTAAATGAAACCTAGGGACCCTACAGATCCGAGGGATGCTGCTGGACCTGCTGCAAGCTGGTGGGGGACCTGCTGGTGGGGGCTGTCCGCTAATACCTGCTGGTGGGGGGGCCTAATGCTGGGAGGGCTGCTAATTACAGATTCGCGACTTGCTTAAATTTTTTTTTTTAGATATTAAATAGTATTTTTCTATGAAAAAAACAGATCCGCTCAACCTGCTATTTGAATTTAATTATTCCTGTGTATTTTCAAACTTTGTTTTATCTCTACTTGCTTCCTGAAACTACATCCTTTTTCCTAAAGATAAAAAATGATCTAACCAAGTCTTGTTACGTCATGTAGAAAATTGTGGTTTTTGTAATTTAAATGAAACAAAAACTGTTATCTGCAAGCTGGTGGGGAGGGATGCTGGGGGCCTGCTAATTACAGATTCGCGACTTGCTAAAATTTTTTTTTTTAGATATTAAATAGTAGTTTTCTATGAAAAAAAACAGATCCGCTCAACCTGCTATTTGAATTTAATTATTCCTGTGTATTTTCAAACTTTGTTTTATCTCTACTTGCTTCCTGAAACTACATCCTTTTTCCTAAAGATAAAAAATGATCTAACCAAGTCTTGTTACGTCATGTAGAAAATTGTGGTTTTTGTAATTTAAATGAAACAAAAACTGTTATCTGCAAGCTGGTGGGGAGGGATGCTGGGGGCCTGCTAATTACAGATTCGCGACTTGCTAAAATTTTTTTTTAGATATTAAATAGTATTTTTCTATGAAAAAAACAGATCCGCTCAACCTGCTAAATTTACATTTTTCCATCTTTCCACGTTGTATAAGTCCACATTTTTCAAGTTGAGGTTCCATAAATAATGCAAAACTCACATTGACCAATTTCATTCATTTTTGAAACGAAACTGTTATCTAAAAGCGCAACATCCTTTCAAAGTCCAATTATTGATTATTGGCCGCTCATTGGTCGATTCTTGGTATTACAAAATTTACATTTTTTTTATTTAAACACGTCGAGCTTTGCTCGCGCTTCATGAGTGAATGCTCCAAAGTGGCTATCAAAATTTTCGAAAAAAGTGGTGGGGGGGAAGGTTTAAATCAAACCGACCAATCAGGGCAAAGTCCAAGGTCACGTGACGTAAAAGTGGTGGGGGGGGGCAACTGCACCCTCACTCTCTATCTACTTACCTCCAATATCAATACAGTAAGCTTTTGCACCTGTACCGATAAATTCAAAAATAATCTGTCCACCGTACTCGTCTTTCATATGACCAATAGTTGATGTGTTAGTTGGAATATTAAATTGATTATTAGGTAGAAAATTTGAAGTATCAAATTTATCCAAGTGCTCTGAAATAGTTGTGTAAAAATTTTCGTTTTTTATATCTAGAATCAAACTATCCGTATCCATATAACAAAGAGTTGCATCATTATTAAATTTTGCTTTTATAAAGTTATAAAAAAATTCATACATAATCAATTTGGAAATTTCCAAAACTGTGAAGCCTACGAAGATCGGTTTATTGTAAATAACAAAAGTCCTATTCATTTGAATGGCACAAAAATTTTCATCGAAAATAGTAGCTTTTTTGAAATTAGGTCTAGCAATAAGCGTTTCTGCACCCAATCGTCTACCTTTATTTTTCCAATGTGTTAACAATTTTATATTCACTCGTTTATCAACAGATTCCAATGTTTTACCGTACACGGCGTTATTCATAAACTTAAAAAATTGTTTTTCGGAAGCGTTTTTTGATTGATTTCTTAGCAATGTGTTTAAATCAATGTAGGCTTTCATCCAAGCCATTTGTCTAAATTTTAATATTCTATGAATTTTTTCAATTTTTAAACCACACTCTACAGCCTGCTTTAAATTCCGATAATGAATGACATAGTTATATTTATTATTTAAATTTGGACATAATTTAGAAGTCTTAGATTCGCGTGGGTTGAAATTTTCAGCACAGAATGGAAGATCATTGTGTAAATCATGTAGTTCAGACGGATAGTTTAAGTCAACTTCTAGAATAAAACCATTTTCTCCATCGTCTGGCTGGTCAAAAATATTAAAATTTTCAAAATTTGTTAACCATTGAAATTCGCCAATAGGTAGAGGTTGTGACATTGCGGCACCATACAGGTTAGTAGCGTCTAAATATATTAAATAGTTTTCAGGTTTGCTTGTATCAAAACTATCGAGAAATTTATTATTGGCCAATGCTCTACGGACATTACATTGAACTATACCGCCACGAATTGCTTTTTTAAAAAAATTCAACATATCTATATCGGTTAAAAGTTCTATTTCTATTTTTGTATATTTTAGTAATGCAGCGAAACTTAGTCCTGGCGCGGTATAATATTGACATGGGTCTAATTTATAAATTTCAAGACAAAAATTTCGAAATCGTTCAAAAATAGAAGCTAAGAGGAGAACATCTGATTTCAAATATAAATCTGAATAGTCAGCTAATGTTTTACATCCAAATTGTTTCCAAACTTCTTCGGCTCGTTTATAATCTTCGTCGGAAATTGGTTGTTGACTAAGTGTATTGAAAAATTGCTCTTTTGATGGTAAATTAGAATAATTTAGTTTCTCAAAGCTATCAAGAAATGAGTATGGAAATACACCTTTTTTCCGAATTTGTATAAAATGCTCTTTTTGTGGAAAATATTTTAAAATATCTAAACATTCTATATCACTTAAATTTTTCGATAGTTTATCTAATGATGAGGCTAAAAATCGAAATGAGTCTAAAAATCTAATTTTAATATATACATCCTTTTCTTGTCCATTACTTTTATCAATGTATTTATCAACTTTTAAATGCTTTGTAAAAGAAATATATTTTTCACTATTTGTAGGAATGACATCAATTCTACTTCCATCCTGTGCCAATTCTTTTATAAATAAATGTGCATCAAAATGAGATAAACCGTGAAAAATGATAGGAATAAAATTGAGGATTTTATAATTGAGATTACAAGTGCGATGAGAACTTGAGCGAAAATTACCGCTTAATGGACAATGATCACGAACTTTATCACAACTATCGTCTGAAAAAGGATTATCACAAATGTGACATGTTGAAGATTTTTGGAAAATAGCTTCTTCTTCAGAACTCATAGAGAGCGGTTTATATCTAGAATGTTTTAAGTATTGATTGTAGATATGTTTTACATCTTGCTCTAATTTTGAAATGAATTTTTTTGCAGCATTCTCTCCACGATAGAGTTCAAGTTTTGAAAGAGAATCGTCAAAAGCGCATTTAATATAATATGAAAAACTATGTGGAATATGTAAATGTGTTTGTTGAGTGAATGAATTATCTATGTTCGGTATACAGGTAGCAATTGGTGACATAATGGTCTCTGAATCACAGTAAAAAGTAAAAGGATTTTTAAGCGATTTTTCAAAGTATTGAAATTTTAAAATATTACTTGCAACTATATTTCCTTGTTTATCAATTTTTGAATGATGTAAAGATGGTAACTTAGTCATGATATGATTACAATCGTGTTTCATATGATTTTCTAATTGAAGTTCATCATTAAAAAAAATTAAACATCCATCACATATAAATTTAGTTGAGCTATGCTTTGAAAGTTGTGAACGGATAAGACGCGACATATTTCGAATTAAACAAAAATGTGTTTTTATATTATCAGCTATAAATAATAAATTTACATGAACTGATTTTCTAGCTGAGGTATGATAGAGGACAATTATTTCATTATTATATTGTGATATAATTGAATCAAAGATATTCTCAACACTAAAGACATTAACAGAAATTCCGTTTTGATTTTCAAATTTAGGAATATCTTTGAACGTAACAGGAAATTCAATACCATTAAAACTAAGTTCATCAATATAAGGAAAATAGTGATTTACTCGTTCTGGACTAACATCAATCGGATGTAGATGAGCCAAAATACACCATTTAAAACATTGTTGATCCAAGTTCTTGATGTTAATAACAGCTTTCTTCATCTTGATATCTTTGGGAAGAGGAATATATGAACTACCTTTCAAAGGCTTATATTGGTTAATATTTATTTCAAGACGTAAAATTTCTACCAAAGCCCATCCTAAAAAAATTTTTTTACTCATCATTACAACATAATATTTATATGTAACCTACCCGACTCTCCTTCTGCAAATTCAGACATTTTTGTAGCAATAATGTCATAGAATTCAGTATAAATCTCTTGGATATTGCTACCTAGAGTAATAATTTTATTGACTGTATTGAAGGATTTTATGTTGGTATTATCTTGTGATTCCAAATAATATAAAGCGTATTGTTCCATGTTCACTTTAAGGGATATATGTTTTTCCAAAGCATTAGAAATAATTTTTTCAAATTTTGGTTTCGCTTCATCGAAAAATCTACTTATATTCATCTCTTCCCGATTTTCATTTAAAATTTGATAGGTTGCAATACGATTTTTGAAGCAAGAGTTCACCAATTTAAGGCTAGTATCCTCCGTGTTACTAGAATAGTTTGATTGAGATTTGTGATATTGGCTTCGCAAATGACCATTGTAGACAGATGAAGAAATTTCCAGTTGACATATATTGCAGAAAATGGCTAAAACGTTATGTTTTAATTTAAATAATTTTTAGAGACAATAAAAAAAACATACTATTAGAGTTTGTCTTCTGCCTTTTAGTAGCTGATGCCATTATACAAACTAAATTAAAAATATATTATATAAATGTAAAAAAACACTATAATTTATTTTTTATTTAACTAAATATAATCCTAAATCTGTAAAAAATCGAAATTCAGATTAGAAAATCAAATCAACAAAACATCAATTTAGAACTCACCTAAATGTAGATATGTATATGATGAAATATTTTGTAGGTAGCTAACTTATATCCATTAAATAAATAATTAAAATTATAGCAAAGCGACTTAAAATAATTTTATAGCATTAAAACGAATCTAAAATCAATTTTTAACTTAGAGAATGTTATAGAAAAATCATAAACTTACCAAATATAGAAAATTAAAGTTTTTTGAAAGAATATATAAATGCAGGTTGAACCATCCCACATTGCTTTTTTCCCTTAAAGATTAAAACAGAACCATTATCACTTAGAAGGTCCTTGATACACTCATCAGTCATTGATTCCGTTAAACGTTTAGGAAGGAAGACATTACCTTCAAGCAGTTCAACCACGACTGATGGACCGAATCGCGTTTTAACATGTTTAATTTCAATTATTTTATATTCTTTATCAACTTCTAAGTCGATGTCGGGATTAAGTTTTTTCTTAAATTCGCATGAAGCGTTTTTGTTAAGTTCTTGAATTTTCGACATTTTAAAAATTAAAATTATTAAATTATTTTGAAAATTAATTAGATGTTATGCGAAGCACTATGAAATAAAACTAATCGAAAAATTGAATATGCATAAACTTTTATATCTTATCTGAGGCTTATTCATGCCTCATAATAAGTTGAAATTATATGATGTTACAATTTTCGCATGCATTCGGCGACAACAATCTCGATACGATGAAATTGAAAACAGAGGCTGTTTGATGCACCAACTACACCATTTTAATTGATCTTGAATATATATAGATAAGTTATCTATATTTATAGAGTGGTGAGACGTTATGTGTTGGAACTTGAAAAAATGTTCCTCGAGTTTAAACTTCTTATAAGCTTTATCACATGCTGATTCATATTTAATTAAGCAATCAAAACAAATTCTAATCTCATCTGATTCGTCTTGGTAATATTGTAATTCTAGACAAGCTTTTGAATAATTGTAAAACTCTTTCCAATCATTATTCCAAAGCAAAAACTTGAACAAATTATCACAATGTATAAATTGATTCCAAAAATAATCTTCTAAAGAAAATAATTGGTGAGCATTAAATTTATAATAAAAAGTGTTCCATCCATCTTCGCACTTGTTCACTTCATCAATATATATTTCCCATTTGAATGCACGAATTTTTATTAAAATTATTTTAACATAGTAATTTGGAAAATTGAAAATTATATTGTGAATAAATTGTTTATTAATATGAATATTTTTTAATATTGTATTAATAGCGAGTTGTTCTAGAGATGATGACATTATTTTTTCAAAAAGACTATCAACCAAATTGTTAAAAAATATTTAATAGAATGAGAAGAATTATAGAAAACTTAGATCATTAGTTATATTAATTTTTCTAATACGGATATTGTGGAAGAAGTTTGGTCAAAAATGATGTAAAATTTATCTTTTTTTTCCTAAATATAACACTTTGAGGATTTCCTTTCATTTAGTAGATAATTTTTCTCTTAAGGATATGATGCAAGATTTTTGTGGTTAAAGATGATGTAAAAATGACCACATATAATGGAATCTTTATTTATTTATCTTTTTCATTTTTATACAAAATAAATTCAATTTATGTTTAAATGTTTGTAGATTAATTTTTGTTTATTTAGATAAGTTCGGTGAAATATATATATATATATATATATATATATTGATAAAATGTTGTAAATAAGGATATTTGACCTTGGTTGGGTGGTGAAATAATTGTTATATGTGGTCTCTTTATATATTGCCAAGCTTTCGGTACTTTTTATTTTGATACCATCTTCAGGGCCTCTACAATGTAATAACAATTCTAGTGTGCTATAAATTCTAGTCTAACTTCAGTTTACTTACCATAAGCGAGAATTAATTAAAGTTAACAAGAAGTAAAATTTGGTTTTTTTGGTTATTGGTATAAAACATGTTAAAATTCTAGATTTAAAAATTCAAACTGTTTGTTAATAAACTATAGAATATGTTTAGTGAATATTGAAGAATTTTTTTGCCATTTGTTAATCTTATCTATTGTCCTGTCATTATATTGATAAAACATTGTACGCGAAAAGTTCCTAATATACCATTGATTGCTAAAAATATTTAACTAAACTACAGGAATATATTAATTCTAATTCTATTTTTGACAACTACTTATAGCTTTCTATGTTACTTAGTAACTCAAGTTTAATGACGATATACTATTCATTCATCCAAGGGTCCATCGTACACATTGCGGTTTGCTAGGCTCAACAAGTATGTATATGTTGCACTTAAATTTTGTGTGTCAGTTTTTTTGTTCATTTGGTATGGTTGTTTTTTAATGAACTGACACACAAAATTTAAGTGCAACATATACATACTTGTTGAGCCTAGCAAACCGCAATGTGTACGATGGACCCTTGGATGAATGAATAGTATATCGTCATTAAACTTGAGTTACTAAGTAACATAGAAAGCTATAAGTAGTTGTCAAAAATAGAATTAGAATTAATATATTCCTGTAGTTTAGTTAAATATTTTTAGCAATCAATGGTATATTAGGAACTTTTCGCGTACAATGTTTTATCAATATAATGACAGGACAATAGATAAGATTAACAAATGGCAAAAAAATTCTTCAATATTCACTAAACATATTCTATAGTTTATTAACAAACAGTTTTAATTTTTAAATCTAGAATTTTAACATGTTTTATACCAATAACCTAAAAAAACCAAATTTTACTTCTTGTTAACTTTAATTAATTCTCGCTTATGGTAAGTAAACTGAAGTTAGACTAGAATTTATAGCACACTAGAATTGTTATTACATTGTAGAGGCCCTGAAGATGGTATCAAAATAAAAAGTACCGAAAGCTTGGCAATATATAAAGAGACCACATATAACAATTATTTCACCACCCAACCAAGGTCAAATATCCTTATTTACAACATTTTATCAAAATATATAGTGACCGTAAATTCAAATTAACTATATATATATATATATATATATAGAAACAAAACATAGTACTTTTTAATTTTTATTGAATTCATTTAAAATTTCATTTGGAAAATAATACATATATTCTATTAAACAAGAGCTTTCAATATTATTAAAAGAATTACAAATATATTTAATAATTTCCAATATAGACATTTCATTATAAGAATACATGAGGTGTGCAGATTGTAAAATATTCTTATAAAACTGATAAAACTCAATTTTGTTTAAAAATTCAATTTTTTTCTCTAATAGTATACATAATCTTAAAAGTTCATATACATCATGTGTAAAGATGAAAAAATTTTTATTGTTTTTAGTAATATTTATCCCATGATAGACTCGATATATTGTAAAATTTTCTTCAACTTCGATAATTGAGGAATAGCTTGGAGAATCTCCTTGTTCTTCTTCAAGTAAATCGGGTATTCGATTTATAAGATTATTCCATTCTCCCAAATCAAACGGTAACCATTCATTCGAATGATTAAACATTCGAATTGATGGTTTAAAGTGTTGCACTGAATTCAATCCAATTTCTAACATAATGTTTTCCAAATAAAAACAACTATTGAAAATTAATTGTTTTTCTTCATTCATTGCCACTTCATATCTATCCAAATGATTTAGCAAATTAAAATCATGTTGAACGGTAATAGGATGTGTAGAAGATATATCAATATCTACATCTACACCCGAATCGAATGACATCTCGATAAATACTAAATAATGTTATGGAAATCATATGAAAACATACTAGAAAACATATGAACAAAATTTCTGCGAATTATAAATGCCATATTACAATTTATTCATTTTATCAATCCAAGAATTTGATTGGTTGTTAAAGCCAAACCATTTAACTAAAACTTTGTTTTTACGTTTTTTTAAAACTTTTTCAACAAGATACACATTGGAAACTTTGGTTTTTTGTAATTCTTCCGAGTAGAAACCACCTTTAATTGGCACACCTTCCAAATCTTCTAGTAAATATGTTAAGGGGTTTGTAACCTGTATTTTAATAATTCTAAATAGCTCGGTAGACCAATTGGCTGTATAGCCTTTTTCAAAAACATGTTTTGCTTTACTGATCCGTACAACATCTCCAATAGATAATTTTTTACTTTGAGGAAAAATTTTTACAAAACTATATGATTTCTTTAGAATAGTTTTTTCATTGTTCTTATCAACATTAATCGGTTCAACTTTTATTTTTGAATGCTTTGTTTTATTGTAATTATCAACAATTGTAGATAGTATATCAACCCAACGGTAGCTTCCATTCAAACTGAAATATTTGAAAAGTTTTTCTTTTAATGTTCGAATAACACGTTCAACTATTGCAGCTTTTTTGTAGCTATAAGTACTATAATGATTAATTTTGTATTTATCCATCAAATGTTTGAATTTACTATTGAAGAACTCTTTGCCTTGATCGGTTTGCAGATTTTTAGGATGACGCTTTTCTTTAAGGATTGATTCAAATTGTTTAACAACTTCTTCTCCTTGCTTTGATTTTAATGGTCTAGTCCAAACAAATTTTGAAAAACAATCAATCACAACTAGGATATATTTAAATTTATTATTTGAATTTGAATAGTTATCCAATTGTGCTAAATCAGCCTGCCACAAATCATCCAAACCTTTAATAATTGTACGACGTCTTTTAAAATTTTTTCGAGCAGGTTTATATAGCTCTTCAACTAATTTTTGTTTTTCAACACTATACATTATTTTTCTTTAATTATAAATTAGAATTTGAAATTATTCATAGACTTCTCTACACTCTTGATTTTTTATATCTAAAATATATCCTTCTGGACACGGTGTTAAACGAACTTTTTTTACATCATCCTTTTGTTTATTTTCTAAAGAATTTATTACACTTGATTTCTTACGTTTTAATGATGCTTCTTCCAAAGCTTTTATTCTTTCACCTAATTTTTCATTCATTAATTTCTCCCATTTATCATCAATCAATCGTTGATTTTCCATAATTTTATAATTTAAGCTTTGTTCAAATGTATTGGTTATATTACTGATTTCGACAATGTTATCATTTATTTTTTCAAATTTTCTATCATTCAATGTTTTATTTTTTTTAATTTGTAATGTTAGTTGTTTTTCAAGATCACTACACTTATCATTCATTATTTTTTCAAAGTCCAGATTGTATTTTTTTAACTTTTGTTCACATAATGATATGTTTTCATCAATTTTGTTACTATATATTATCCATTGTTTATTTACACTTTGTTCTAAGTGATCTATCTTTTTTTCTATTTTCTCGATAAGATTGGAATAGATCTTGATACAGATGTTGTCTTTCACATCTACATATTTTTTGTTGACACCATCACCATCCAAAGAAGGATCTTTAATATTACAAATTTTTATATTTTCTAAATCTAGATCACCATGTGTAGTATATTTTAATTGGTTATTTAAAGGTTGAAATTTTGATATTAAAGAAGCATTTTTTGAGGCGATGGCTGATTAGCCAAACTTATTCAAAGGCATTATTAATACTGACTTAATTGATTACAAAAACTCTCAAATTATAACACCTTCCTCTTTCAATTCATTTAAAATCGATTGAATTTCATTGGTGTGAGATGTATTGCCAGCCGTTTCTTCTGCGATCAGTAAACGTAATCGATCAACAAGCTCATTAAGATCATTCCAATAGACATATTCAATTGGTTTTGAATTATATTTTAACAATTCCACTCCATTTTCACTAAAAGTATTAAAACGTTTTCTGGTTTCCAATTTTTCTTGAATTAATGGTCGAATTATTTCTAAATATTTTATTTGATTTGTTCCTCGTACTTGTCCTTTTGGATCAAAATCTCTTTTATATACATTTGTTGAAAGTAATATTTCTTGATAGTTTTTTTTATCTTCAGTGGTATAATTACTAGGTTGTTTTTTAAAGATCAATTCATAGAGACCTTTTGTACCTTTATAGCTTTTTTTATTGATTATAATATTACCAGTTTGTGATTCAAAATCAACAACACTTTTACCCAACATCCATTTTTCTATTTTTGAATCATGTGTTACACCATAAGTTTTATCATAAACTCTTTTCTTATCATCGTGTAGGAATCCATCTATATAAGATTGTACAGTTTTTGGATAACCATTTAAATAGTCTTTATAAACTTCTGGAGTGTATATTTTTGATGGTTCATCTTCTTGTTTCTCTTCTTCTTCTTCAATATCATTACTAGTTTCAAACACATCTTCTTCTTTTTCTTCTTTTTCATTCTTTTCAGAATTCAATAGTTTGGAATAGTTTAAAATTTTGTGGGATACATGTTTATTTTGTTGTAAAGGTGTTTTAATAAATGATGAAGGAGATTGCTTTATTGTCACACTTTGTGGAGATAAATATAATGATGATGGAGTTTTTTTGATTGGAATTGAAGATTTTATAAATGGATTTGGAGCATTTTTTTGATTTGTTTTTTGAAAGTTTTCTATAGAAGTGATAATAGGTTTATAATGTTTTTCTAAACTTTTATCTTCTTCAGATCTCCCCAACTTTAACGATAGATATTTCTTTCAAATATTTTTCGATAGTTTATCAATTTTCTTGGCTATATATAAATCTTTAGAAGACATTTTTAACAATGGTAGAAATAGAGTATATCATATAAATATATATTTATCAAACCCTTTGCGATATCGACCGTTTGTACAATGAAAATCTTTAACAATAACAAAACAATCAAACCTATCTTTCCAACAATCAGCACATAAATCTTTAAACTGTTCAAAAGTCATATCTGGAGAGATGTGTTTGTTAAATATATGTTTCAAATTTATTTCATCTTGCTTAAATAATACAATTACATTGCAATTATCACGTATTAATTGTTTTGGTATTTTTGAATAAGTTTGACCCAGATATGCAGCATTAATATCCTTGTGTCTACACATTGAATAGTATTCTCTTATTTTATCCTGTTTATCACAAAGTACATCATCGAATATAAAAAAAGAGTTGTTTTTAGCATCACTAATAGGTATTACATCATCATTGTCTTTATATGGAAAATATTTTACACCTTTTACTTTACTCAAAACTTTTTTCAACAATTCATATTTTGGTTGATATAATGATTTTGAATAGACATAGACATTCTCAAACTTGATTCCATTTTCACTAAAAATCAAGCTTAGAAGAGCATTTGTTTTTCCACAACCACTAGGTCCACAAAATAAAGCTCTAATTGAATTTGGTAATAATTTTCCATGTTTACTAGTATTTTGTAGTTTATCATCAAAATCATCTAAATTTAAAATAGTTAATAGAGGTAGCTGTTGTTTACACTGCATCTTTATTCAATCTATATATTTATTTAAAAAAAATTAATTTTATATAAAATAATAATGAATACAATCTATTTTGTAATACACAACTATTGCTAATATGTACTATTATTATGTATTTCAATCACAGGAAGTGGATCGATTTTACAAATTTTATAAATTCTATAATATTGTTTGAATTTATTGTTTTACATCCATTGAACCTCATATGCTTAATATTAAAATATTGAAATTTTTTATGATTAAAGAAATTTTTCTTTAAACGATTTGAATAGATTGAAAATTTCAATAAAAAATTGTACAATTTTAACTGGATAACATCTCCACTCAAAACATTCAATTATATCACTCTCCTTATCACTTTCATCACTTTTATCTTCTAAACTTTCTCGAATTTTTCTAAGAGTACAAATACATGTATCGGGACCACAAGTAGCTTCTGGATTTGACCAAGGACAGGAATCTAAATGATCCATCTTTTAAATTAATTGCTTAAATAGTTTGATAAAGAACTTAATAAACGTTTCAATTGATTTAAAATACTTTCACTGGGACACTGTATTCCAAATTTTGACCAACTAAATGTTTCTGCACTTAGAACTCTGTTGGAAAACTCGTTGAACTCATAATATATACCTTTTCTAAAAAAGTATAAGTTTCCATTTGTATATCGAAACACATGCTCTATATCAGTTGGCACACCAGGAAATCGTTCTGCTGTCAAACCTTGACTAATTGGTTTTGAAGTACATTCATCCAGTTCTAGATACAATTCGTCATTATATAATATAAATGTTTTACCAGTGTATGTATTGAAAATTGCATTAATTTTTTTAATGTTTTGTCTAATACCTAAATTTTGTACTGATCTGTATTGTGAACCAGTTTTTGGTGTTAAACTTGGAAAATGTATTAAACTAAAATAATTTTTATCATGTATTATAAAGACATCGCTATTAGGTTTTTGATAGAGATGTAAAATCTTCATATTATTCAGATAAAAATTTATATTATGTGGTTTGAGCAAATTTTTATTTGTTTCATCTAGTTTCAAGATCCAAGTTAAATTGTTATAAAATATATAAAAATGGGAATTTAAAGTTATCAACATTCGGTCAGGATATGGAGTCTTGCATAAATCATGATCTCTAACATTTTGTTCTTGAGAATGTAAAGTATTAGAGAATGATAAAGTACTACTAGAAGACAATGTACTAGCAGTAGTAGTGCTTGTTTTAACCGTTGTTGCTGGTTTTTCATATAGATTTTGAACACCTTGTATATCATCATTTGAAAGTTGAATAACATTTTGAAAATAGGGATACATAATTGCGTTTTTATCATTTGAATGATACAATCCTAAACTATGGCCAATTTCATGAATTAGTACACTTAAAAGACTAGTACCACTTTTAGAATTTCCTAAATCAAAACTCCAATTTTCATATCTATCTAAATGTATTTCTATACAACTATTATTTGATTCTGGATAATATGCATGTGCTAGAGCATTACCCATACCATCTAAAGGAAAATTACATTTACCTCGCATACAACGAATAGAGTTTTCATGTTTAAAACTTTTGTAGGAAATTAAAATATCAGGTTTTCGAATGGTATACTCAAAATTTAAAGATGTTATATTTGACCATGTCTCAAAAGCTTTTGTAGCAATTTTTTTGTCTATAGCTCGTGCTTGTGTAAAGGACCAAGTAATGATAGGTTTTTTCCACTTAAAAGAGGAAGTATGATAATATACGTTATCTGGAAGCGAACACCTCGGTTTCTTCATCAATTCCACAACTTCATTTGTTATAGCATTATCATCATCATCATTATTTAAATTATAAAATTCTTTAAAATTTATTAGAGCCTCATCTAAGTCAACAAGTGAACTATTAGTTATGTTTAAATATCCAAAATCTTCTAAATATTTAATCACAGTTTCACTAATGTTATTAGAGTTTGCATATGTGTGTACAATCACTAATAATAAAATAGTAGTTTTCATTATGAAAGCAGAAGGTTTACTGTGGTTATTAGTAAAATAATTGTTAGTTTATAGATAGGAAAAAGCATACATTTTTATATTTATTTATTTAATACATTGATTTTTAACCAATTATATATTAATAAACAATTTGTGTTACTACAATAACATCTTCCAACATATTTTAAATGATTGAAGCAACTTGGTGACGATTTAGAGAGTTTCGGTAGATTCAATTCTTTCCATGTTTCTAAATTAATTATTTCCACATTTTTTAGATTCAAATTTAAAAGATATTGATATTTTTGATAACCTTTGACATATATTTGTTGAGAGCTTTGCAATATGGATGATAAAATTCTTGAAATTTTATTATATGCCACATCTCCATTTGAATATCGTAAACCGTGTAGTTTTTCATCAAATCTAACTTCTCTTTTATTAATTGATGATAACTTCTGATATGCGATAGGTGGTTCTAGAAGATAATAATTTGTTCTACTTCCATCATATATTGTTATCTCTTTCGGATAGAATCTCCAACATTTTTCTTCATCTATTAAATTAAAACCTTGTATATCAACCACTACCACTGCTAGTGCCATCACAACCAAAATCAAACTGATTCAATTTTTTGATATAATAAAAATGATGTGAGAGGAAACAGGAAAGAAGACCACAAAACTAAATTTATCTATAGAGATTGTATTTATACTTCTTGAATTATGTTAAACTGCGAACAATTTCACTGAGAGGGAGATATTCAATGATAGAGTCATGAATAATGATACAATAAGCTTTTGTATTGTCTGGAAATCCTGTCTTTGCTTCTATATCAATTTTTACATCAACAGTACTTGCTTTTAATGTTTCATTTCTTTGTGAACAATCAATGACAAATAGTGTGCGTTTTTTAAACGATGAATAATCTAGTAAAGGTTGTTTCGATAGATTCACATCATTTCTGAAGCTGTTATAAAATTGTGTGTATTTGAAATGTGCTTCTACAAAGTTGTCTGAGGAAAAATCTAAATTCATACGTTCCGTTGGTATATGTTCACCATTTAGTATTGCTCGTATATTAATAATATCCAAATGATCAAATCTGGACACATCCCCTTTATCATTATTTCTTCTATCACTTTGAAAAGCCACAATAATGAAACGAGGACTTTCGAGAGCAATACTTGTTTTTACTGCCCAAATTTCTTTTGTAGCACCTACAGTCAATTGCGGAAGCTCATGATAATCCCATTTCCGTGATGGAATCAAAATAGGTTTATCAGATTGTATTGATGATAATAGTTGTAATTTTAAAACATCGTTTGGTATAACTGTATCTACTTTTAATGATATATTATTGATTGTTAGCTCTCCTTTAGTTACATCATTAAGATTTGGTACTATTAACATAGCGTCAATATCATTTCGAGCTCGTATCAATCGTATTGTTTGTCTACCAAAATAGGCTAGTTGATAATCATTAAAAATACCAAACAAATGTTTCAGAGGAATACGTAAAACAAAGTTTTCATTGGTTACTATAGGATAGTTGGGGTAATTCCATCCTGCAATATCTAAATGATTTGAATCAATTTTATTATAGCAGAGATAACCCTTTATAGTGCTAACAATTCCAGGCTCTCGTACATTTTCAACTTCTTGACCATTTAATTCATATGCTATGCTGTCGAAAAGAAATGCACCTCCATTTCGTGATAATTGTACAGTACCTGTTCCTTCTGTTTTTCTTAATTTTCCTTCAATAACTAGAGCAGCATCAGACATTAAGAACCAAGAATCAGATTGATTTATTGTTATTGTAATAATATCATTGTTATTAAACGATTTAACATATGGATAATACGTTCTATTTTCTACTTTTCGAATTGTCTCATCGGTTTGTGGTTTCTGATAAATGTTAAAAGCTTGATTTAGCGACATTGCACCCCAAAGATTTGAGAAATTGTAAATTGGTTTTTGAGAGTTTTTGCTTGAGGAAACGTCTCTTAACGACTGATGGGTATGGTGATAGATTTCCAATATTATATTTATGTTTTTGATTATTAAATATTAAGCCCATGATATTTGTTTCAATTCCAATACAATAATAACTTCTTCACCTCGAAAATTAACCGGTTCGAAATTTTGATTTAAAATAGTAAGTGAAATATTTGAAATTTCTCGTTTATTTATAATTGGTAGATAAATAAGATTGTGTGGTTGTTCATCAATGGCAAATCCTGGGTCAACGCCCACACTAAACTGATAAATTGTATGAGAAGGAGATTGATTATAGAATGAACCTGTTGTAATATTACAATTTATTTGAATTGTTCGAACTTTTACAATATTAACAGGGGTATCAGATTCGTGTAGTTGTTTCGGTGGGAGAATACGTTTTGAAAATCCTAATAATTTTCCAATACTATCACTTGATTGAAAATCTATCTGATAAATGTCACTATAAATATTACACTTTATTGTATTATTGTTTGGTTTTAAAGAGATATATTGATTGTATTGTTCTTTTTTCACTGTGTTTGGGATAATTTGTTTTTGTAAATAAGCTTCAATGTCTGATATTTCATATGCTCCTGTAGGTATTGTTATTTCTTTTTTTTGTTTATTCTTTTCAATATAATAAAATTTATTTGCACCTGAATCAATATTTGGAATACTATTGTATGAATGAAAACTGATCAATGCTAAAGCATAATCTGAATTAGGATTGAGTTGTATTGGATTTATAAAGTCAACCGACAACACGTGACTATTACCTTTTAATGTAAAAATTTGAGACATTGTTTAGGTTCTGAAAGTATAAATTATACTAAATTTTATTTTGAAAAACTATTGATTTTTATTGAGAAGAAATTCTAAACATAAATGACCACAGTTTATTTGATTATAATTTTGATATTGTTGATTATTATAAAAAATTTCAACATTTTTTCCTAAATATCTTACAAGTTCTTTTGGAGGTTTAAGCGCTCCAAAGCTATCAAAATAAAACACTTGATTTCTTCTTTTTATATAAGCTACCCAATGTGTACCTGGATTTTTCCATTCATCTAAATTTATTATTGCACATTCATTTTGTTTCGGTTTATGTGGTAGAGTATCACGCATAAAAACTCCACGAAAGTTTATAATTTTCAATTTTCGGGCAAATTTAATGAGATCCACATTAGAAAGAGCTCTTTTAGGTAGCTTGCTTAATAGTTTTTTTGATTTTGTTTTTTCAAATAAAGTCCATATCCATTTCTATTATTTTTTTTCAAGTATAATCCTGAACCTTGTTTTCCTATCTCTTCCATTTTTTTATTATGTCGACTATCTTCTTCCAATTTTTTCTTTGCATTTTTTGCATCAATTACTGTTTTAGCTATAGCACTTGCACCACCAGCTAAAGATCGAAGAGATCCTAATGCTGCTAGTATTGGTATTAATGGTAGAAATCCTCCTTCTTTTGTTTCAAATGGAATAAGATAAGATAAGATAAGATTATTTATTGCTCTTCAGGTACATTTAACCCATAGCAAGGGGGTATACAATTAATACATAAATATATAAATTACAATTTAGTAGTTTACATAAAAGGAATCCAAAAAAAAAAAAAAAAAATTTTCTTTTTACAATAATTAGTTCACTCATTGAGGCAGAAAGCCCTTAGACGACAGCTATTGATAACATAGTACCATATTGCTTTAATTAATTTTTTATTGTCTGCATTCAAAATAGTCGTTGTAGTCCGAGGTGAGTTAAAAATCGATAGATAATGTTCTCGCAAGTGGTTGTAAATCGGGCAGCCAATCATCAGATGTTCAATGGAATCAGGCTCTCCAGTGTTGCAAATTGGGCAATTTTCGCTGAAGTTGAACTTGTGAAGATGTCCGTCCATTGTTAGCTGACAATAATATTTACTGGCGAGTCTCAATTGCAGTAAGAGTTTTATTGCTTGAAAGGCGATTCTTTCGTTTAAATAGTTTTTCGCCGTGTTAGATGGCGGATTTTGTAAGTAGTGCGCATTTTCATGCAGATATTTATCAGTTTGCATTAAATGTGCTTTGTACTTATCAAAAAAAATTGTTTTGTGTGCTGTCCAAGTTCTGGGGTTGAGAGTGCTTAAGTCAGGCAGTATTTCCGGTGTTATGGTCTTAACAGCGTTGAATAAACTTGCGAGCCAGTTATATTTGCTATGGCAGTTGCCATCGATTAAGAGTCTAGACTGTCGTTTGAGGCAGGCTTTCGGTAGGCGGTCTTCTTCCATTTCTAAGACTCGTATAATCCAATTCCATGCTGCATTTAGTATTTTGTATGATAAGTGGGTTATCCCCAGCTCACTTCTAATTAAAGCTCCTGATGTAGTCCGTGGAAGACCAAAAAGTCTTTTGTAAAAGTCGGTTTGAGTTCTCTCCACCAGATCTCTGTATGGGATTGCCCAGATAGGTGCCGCGTACAAAAGTGTTGCTGCTGCCATTGAATCAAATAGTTTATGTGAGCAGGATAAGGAATTAGGTTTAGCTTTTACTAGGATAGAGTGTATTAATCCAGATGCCATTTTTGCTTTTTTCATTGCGTTCAGTGCTGCTGGCTTGCTGATACCACGGGTAGAGACTGTTACTCCTAGGTATTCATATTCCTGCGTGATTTGTATTGGTTGATCAGCATATGTAAATTTAATCTTTTTTGAAATGCGTCCAGCTCGTTTACACACAAGGGCCTTAGTTTTAGTTGAATTGACTGTAAGTTTATTCAATTCGCAGTACTCGTGAAATGTTTTAATTATTTTTTGAAGTTCTATTGGTGAATTAGCGCATAGAACTAGGTCATCCGCGTACAGTAAAGCTAACACATCGGTGGTTCCGTCGATACTGATGCCAGAGCATCCTCTAGAGCGTAAGAAGTCCTCAAGGTCTGTGATGAAAATCAAAAACAGAAAGGGGCTAAGAATTTCTCCTTGTAGGACCCCCTCCGTGGTGTTGAACTCTTTTGTGAGGCTATCATTTACTTTTACTTTAAATGCAGCCGAGTTGTATACATTTCTGAGGAGCCTTACCAGTTTTGCGCTGATTCCGCAGTTGAATATTTTTCCCCAGAGGATCTTGTGGTTGACTGAATCAAATGCCCGTTTAAAGTCAACGAACAGAAGATAGGCCGGTGCTTTTGGTTGTCGAAGACGAAATTGGATGACGGAGTGCAGTACGTAGAGATTGTCCAAGCAGCCTCTTCCAGATCTGAATCCGGCTTGACATTCAGGAAAGATTTTGGCTTTTTCTGCCCACTTTTCTAACCGATAATTGAGCAAGCCAGTAAAGAGTTTCGCTATATGATTGAATAAGGCGATTGGGCGGTAGTTAAGTGGATCTTGTTCATTACCTTTTTTATGAATAAGGGAGATAGCTGCCGAGAACCAGTCAGATGGTACAGTTTCTTTTTCCAGAGCTTTATTAAATAGGCATAAGATGTACAGCTTCCAGTTCTCAGGTAGGTTCTTCAGGTATTCATTCTTGACTCCGTCTGGGCCTGTAGCTTTGTTCGACTTTGATTTATTTAGTACATGGTTCAGCTCTGACAATGTAAATTCGCAGTCCAAGTTAGGATCCAACACTCCATAGTACGTGGTTGTATCTTCTTCTCTGTTGGGTATGTTACTTTCATAGAAATGGAATAATTCGCGGTACTTTTATTTTTTTTCGACCACCTGCTTTTTTGATAGCAACACGAGCCGCTAAAAGTGCTGACTTGGAAGCTTTTCTCAACTCTTTGCTATTATTTAGATCAATATTATTATTAAATATTTGCTTTTTTTTAATGTAATCCAATACACCTCGTTTAAATGGAATAAGACCACGACCACATCGTAGTACTTTTGTTTTCTTTTTCTTTATACCCATACCAAGCTTTCGTTTAGTTTTCATTGCTGTTGTAACAAACCACGCAGCTGCCTTCTCTCCAAATTTTGAATTTGGGTCTTTAACTCTTTCCCACGATTTATTTTCCAATATTAAATCGGCTTTATGACGATCTTCTAACGATTTATTTTGTGAATAAGCTATATCATGTACTTTACAAGCGGCATCTAACCCATTAATCCCAATATCTCCTCGTTGTAACCTTTTCTCTAACTTTGTTCCAGGTCCACAAAATTGATAACCAGGTAAATGCAATTCAAATGGTAATTTATTGATTAATGTATTTAGAACACCTTTACCTTGATGTGTATAGATAAACATATAAACTATGAATGTATACTTTATTCAATAAATTTACAATAAATATTGTTTGTATAATATAATAGGTAAAAAAACATAATTTATTCAATAACATGAAATTATCGAGATATCAAATAAGACAAACAAATTTTTTATTGTATCTTTCTCTCTCTCTCTCTCTCTCTCACACACATATACATTAAATTTTAAATAATATTTTTTTCTTAAATTTTTGATTTCCATTTAAAGAGTAATATAATTTACAGAGATAACAGCTATCAAGGTCATTTATTTTAAAACACTCGT
The DNA here is from genome assembly GCA_947359425.1 of Lagria hirta. Taxonomy (NCBI): domain Eukaryota; kingdom Metazoa; phylum Arthropoda; class Insecta; order Coleoptera; family Tenebrionidae; genus Lagria; species Lagria hirta. The sequence continues at coordinate 32,044,021 of OX375795.1, read as the reverse complement.
CACCACAGCGATCACAATTAATAAAAATTTTTGAACATCGTTTTTTCATTATTTCTATTGACTGTTTCCTTACAATCATATGTTGTTTTTTCTTTGAAAACATCATTACCATACCATTATTGTATTCTTCTAATAAACACTTTTCACATACGTTTTCATTACATCTTTCGGATGATAATAAGAGGAAATATTGATAAGAGTAGCACTGATATCTTTTCATGCTCGAAAATATTATTTTTTGAATTATATGTATATACATACAATACCATTAACTATCACTTTTTATATTATTATATGGTGAGAACTGAATTAAATTTTTCAGTCATCGCATATATGGTTAACACATCTTTTAACTCTGTTATATTTTTCAATAATCTATTAATTTTTTCTAACACAGATTGTTGACACCTCCAATATCTGTAAACTTTAAATTAGATATGTTTTATTAATAAATATTTGCTTACCGCTTATTATACACATCTCACATTCTAAACAGATACTTCAACACTAAACAAGTTAATACATGTTGGACAACATCACCTCCACCCATATCATACATTTCTACAAAAGCTGTCACCACTGACAGCTGCGGACCACCGCCGCCACCTACCACAATCATTTGCCTAGGGGCTGTGTTTGGGAGCCTGCTGGGGGCTGCTGGTGTTTGAACCTACAAACTATCAGCTGTTATTACATTTCCGCTAGTGGCGCTTTGTCTGGAAACTTTCGCTAGTGGCGCCACACTTTGTCTGGAATCTCAACTTAGGTTCCGCTAGTGGCGCTTTGTCTGAAAACTCAACTTAGCATGGATCAGAACCGACAAGTGGCGCCCTCGGTGGTAGACTTGCGAAGCATTGCTCCAGAACATACCTACTATATCTACTTTCGTTATTAATCAAATTTTTTATATAAACTGTCCGCAGAATACATTATATACATTGGTAGTAGAAATATAAAAAAATTTAATTTTATTATTATGTTTATTTATTTTTTTTTTTTTTTTTTTTTTTTTTTTTTTTAAAGAAATTAAAATTTTGTTAACTACTAAAAACTTTACAAATTTTAGTGGCAACGGCCATACCACGTTGATTGCACCAGTTCTCGTCCCCGTTCACGTCGAGCAGCCGAACCGAAAGGACATAAAGGAAATAATAATAAAAATAGTGTGATAAGTGATAATAATAATCGTGAAAAGTCAATAAATAATTAAAAATCCAATTAACCATGGACGACCCAATGAATGATCCTACCGATGCATTCAAAAAACCCTCAAAAACCATCATCGAAAAGCATAAAAGAAAAAAGAAGAAAAAATCCATAGATGACGAGCCACGTGACAAAAAACAAAAAAATAATCAAAATCAGGACAAATTACCCACGACGACGGAAGACGAAGACATGGATGACGATTACGAAGAAAGTGAAACGGAGAAAACCCGAATTAATATACCAATAAAAAATCAATATGACCCCATCTCCCACGTGCCTCCAGAAAAAGAAGGAATTAAAACAATACCCTTGATAAAACCTAAAATCAACGGTAAGCCACCACCAATTATCATAAATCACAGAAATTACGTCCATAAGAAACTATTAAAAATTTGTGGAGACAACACCCAACAGGACTTTACAATTAAATACAATCGAAATAGCACCATCATTCTAACAAACAATAACGAAGATTACAAATCAATGATGAATATTCTAAAAACAAATGATGCTCGATTCTACACATACACTCCAAAAACTGAAAAACAACACGGTTTTGTGCTAAAAGGGCTGCAGGACTATCCTGAAATGAAAGAAATACAAGAAGAATTGAAAACTAATGGACTCCCAATTCATCAAATGTATAAAATGAAGAACATCACAAATAACAACTACATTGTAATCACAGATAACACCATAACACTACAACATCTGCAAGAAAAAATAAAACACATATCGCATACGGTCGTCCGATGGGAAAGGCATGAAAACAAAAGGACAATGATACAATGCAGAAGGTGCCAAACATGGGGGCATGCCACCTCAAATTGCAATCTGGACATCAAATGCCTCAAATGCGCAAAAGAACACTACACATACACATGCCCCATCAAGGAAAAAACAGAAGAAAACGGCAAATTATTAAAATGCGCCAATTGCCAGGGAAATCATCCCGCCAACAGTACGACGTGCAGAGTATATATAGAACGGCTGGAATACATTAAAAATAAGAAAACAACTCTAAAACCAACAACAAAAAACCATAAAACAATACAGTATATTGAAGCCCCCTTTCCCGCTTCAAATCCATCGCGCCAGAACGAACAAAACAACATCCTGGACAGGAATTTCCCGGCCTTGAAACATACCACTTTACACAGCAACACACAAAAGCAGGTACAAAAAATAACCAACCCTCAACAAACACTAACACCCCCCTGCAATAACACAAACAATAGTTCGCTTCAAACTGTAAGTGACACATATAATCTACTCAAGGATTTAAGTAAAGAATTTGACGAGCTCAACAAAAATGTTAATCTTAATAATTTACTAATTGCAGTTAGAGACCTAAATAGAGAACTTAATGGGGCAACTAGCCCAATAGACAAACTACTAAAAATGCAACAATTTATAAGTACAATACACATCTATGACATATAAATTAAAAATATGCAACTGGAATACCAATGAAATCAAAAATAAAATTCATGAAGTGATAGCCTTTTTATCAACACATAATGTTGATATCATGGCTATCACTGAAACAAAATTAAAAGTAGGCGACAAAATTAAATTTAAAAACTTTAATATCGCACGTAATGATAGGGACAGCAACCATGCGGCGGGCGGCGTAATGCTATTAATTAATAAAAATTTAAACTATAAAAATATCCCTCCTGTATCCTCAATAATAGAAAATGTCGGCATAGAGCTAGAGAACAAAGTCAAAATCTATGCGGTTTATAATAGACCAATAAATAACTTTAATAATAATGACTTAAACAAATTTGTTAACAATACAACAAAGCTTCTTTTAGTAGGGGATCTAAATGCAAAACATAAAAATTGGAACTGCGAGAAGGCAAACAAAAACGGAAACACATTAGCAGATTACACAATAAATAATAACTTAATAGTAAATTATCCAAACACACACACACATTTTCCTCCAAATGGTATGACACCCACAACACTCGACCTTTTCCTAACAAAAAACATCAACATCACCACCCCACAATCATTATCAGAACTCAATTCAGACCACAATCCCATAATAACTGACATAATCACACACACACAGACAGACACTAACACAATAGAAATAATCACATACAAAAACACAAATTGGAAATCGTTTAAAACAGAATTAAACAATAAAATAACAATCAATAACAAAATCACAACAAAAGAAACACTCGAAAGCGAAATTAACAAATTCACACGCACATTACAAACCTTAAAAAACAAATATAGCAACACAAAAATTATCAACCCCAATAAAGATGACATACCGCTGCAAATTAAGCAATTAATTAAAAATCGCAACTAAACCAGAAAATTAGCGCAATACACGTTGGACCCATATTATATAAATAAACAAAAAGAATTAACGAAACAAATTCAAAGCCAAATCAGAACTTTCAGGGACACACAATTTAGAAACAAATTAATAAAATTAAATACCCAAGATAATTCTATTTGGAAATTTACGAAACAAATTAGAAAAACCCCTAATAACATTCCAACCCTTATTCATAATAATAAAGAATCTTTTACAAATAAACAAAAAGCAAAAACAATGGCGGAATATTTTTCCAACATACACCAAAACAACACGGACAACGACACAAACAAACAAAAACAAATAACACAAGCAATTAACGATTTGATTAACACACCCCATCACACAAACAACGATACACTCACACAGCTGTATACTCATCCAGAAGAAATTGAATCAATTATTAAAAAACTTCCAAATAACAAAGCCCCAGGCCCCGACCAACTAGAAAATAAACTAATAAAAAACCTAACAAAAAAAGCAATTGTCCAACTGACCCACATAATCAATTCAATATTCAAATTAAGCCATTATCCATCCTCGTTCAAGAAGTCAATAACAATACCCATCCCCAAACCAGGTAAAAATCCCGACAACCCATCGTCCTACCGACCCATAACACTACTAAATACATTATCTAAAATAACAGAAAAAATTATATTAAAACGATTAAACGACAAACTAACCGAAAATAATATCCAAAATAAATTCCAATTTGGATTCAAAAAAGCACACAACACTACGATGCAATTAAGTAGAATCATTAATGACATTCAAATTAACTTTAACAAACAAAAACATACTACAATGACACTCTTAGACATAGAAAAGGCTTTTGATAAATTATGGATCGAAGGCCTAACATATAAAATACATAAAATGGGTCTACCCATACCACTCACTAAATTAATCCACTCGTACTTAATCAATCGAGAAATGCAAGTAAAAATTAAGAATAGCATATTCGCACCAAAAAGTTTAGAAACCGGGGTACCTCAAGGCTCCGTCCTTGGACCCGTTTTGTTTAATCTATACATTAATGATATCCCCACTTTCAAAAACACTAAAATTGCACAATATGCGGACGATACAGCCATATACACACACTCCTATTGGGCGCAGGCTGCCATCGTCCAAACACAAATACACACACGTATGTTGGAAAAATATTTCGACGAGTGGAAAATTAAATTAAACGCACAAAAAACCGAATTAATTATTTTTTCAAGAAAATTTACAAACAATAAAATACTAAGCCCACTAATCATAAACCAACAAAAAATTGAACCGAAGCTCACAGTTAAATATTTGGGCATGCATTTAGACTCCCGACTTAATTACGGAAAACAAATTAATTATACTTTGCAAAAAGCAAACGCTGCTCTTTGCTCAATCTACTCATTAATGGCTAAAAACAGCAAAACGAGCACTAAAAACAAAATTCTCTTATACAAAACCTTAATAAGACCGGTAATGACTTATGCCGCTCCTGCATGGTCGCAAATACCTAAAACACGAATTAAAAAATTGGAGATCTTCCAAAATAAATGTCTGCGTCTAGCAACTAACTCAAACAGATACATAAGAATCACAGATTTACTTAAATTAGCAAAGACTGAAACCATACGTGAGTTTATCACCAAATTGTCAAATAAATTCTTTAAAATTCAAATCCACAACAATAGTTTAACCAGCAAAATTACAAATATTACTAAAACAAAAATTAATTTCAAAATAAAACATAGATTAATACATCAGCACCTCCCGGTTTTCTACGATAACTAATCAAATGTTGTCATTGGGAAACTAAGGGTGCTGACAAAAAATTTGTACATAGTGTTAATAAATTAGGTTAAGATGTGAAATGGACGGTCAAG
>OX375795.1:31968591-32033591 GCA_947359425.1 Lagria hirta | reverse complement strand
AAGCATGGGGCCACGCAACTTTAAACTGCCACCTTGCCCCTAAATGTGTAAAGTGTGCAGGAGGCCACCATACTAGTGACTGTTCCATTAAGGAGAAATCAGAAGAAAATAAATTAAAACTAAAGTGCGCTAACTGCGGGCAAAACCACACGGCCAACAGCACAACGTGCTCAATATACCTAGAAAGAAAAAAGTATATTGAAGAAAAGAAGGAAAGAAATCAAACGCCGAAAACAAACTACAAAGACGCTCCCATTCCAATAAAAAACCCATGGGATAGAAGACAACACACTACTAGCTACCACGCCCACAAAACTACAGCTCAACCAAGAGAGCACGCCCACCATCAAACAGCCGGCCACTCGAGAGCGGAATTTCCACCACTACCCGGCACCGGCCACTTGGAAGACACAGCCAGAGGTAAGCACACTGCTACTCCCTCTATTATTGAAAAAGAGACTATTAATGGCGCAGCACCATACACAAACCCCGTAATAAATACAAACACCGACCTTAACGTACTATTTGAAATAAAAAAACAATTAACACTACTAACTATGCACATAGATTTAAACGAATTATTAAACAATTTAAAAGACATTAACGAAACACTAAAACAAGACCCGACCAACAAAACAACTGCCATTTTAAAACTAATTAACTGTTTAAATGCCATATAAACAGACACTAAACATTGTACAATGGAACGCAAATGCCCTTAAGGCTAAAACACAGGAGGTGATTGCTTTTATGTCTAAATACAAAGTGGACATAATGGCAATCGCTGAGACAAAACTTAAACTGACTGACATAATTAAATTCAAAAACTACAAAATTGAAAGACAAGACAGACAAGACGCGCTACACGCTTCTGGTGGTGTCTTGCTATTAATCAAAAACACTGTTCCGTATAAGCGCATTAAATCAATCGACAACAAAATCGAGAATGTCACAATAGAACTCTCAAATAAATTAAAAATCACATCTATCTATAATAAACCATCCAATAACTTTAATGAAAACCAACTGCATAGACTCACTTCACACAACAAATGCGTGCTATTAGGCGACTTCAATGCCAAGCACGAAATGTGGAAGTGCAACAGATCAAACCCAAATGGTCGAACGCTTAAAAAATTTGCGGAAAATAATTACATTGTCGTTAATTATCCTGAAAAACACACACACTACCCTGCAAACGGTATGACTCCTACAACACTTGACTTAACACTGACGAAACACACAACCATAACGAAACCAACAGTACTGACAGAACTAAACTCGGATCATAGTCCAGTCATATTTCAAATAAATAATCAAATAAAAGAAACAAAAATAATAAAAATAATATCTTTCAAAAATACTGACTGGACTAAGTTCCGAAAAGACCTAGACCAAAAAATAACAATAAATCCAACAATAAAGACAACAGACGAACTTGACCTAGAAATTAAAAAACTAACAAAAACACTACAAGAACTTAAAACAAAACACACAAAAACAAAAATAGTAAACACAGACAAAGATCAATTACCAGATGGAATTGTAAATCTAATCAAACAACGCAACAGAACACGCGAAGCAGCACAGAGGCAAAACGACAGGCAACTGTACGAACGAGCCAAAGTGCTGACTAAGCAAATTCAAACAGAAATCAACACATTTAGGAACAACAGATTCCAAAATGTGTTGAAAAACTTATCAACAACAGACAATTCCATCTGGAAAATGACAAGAAAACTCAAAAAATCACACACAGACATTCCAACACTCACAATCGCAGACAAAGAAGCACTAACTGACCAAGACAAGACAGAACTGCTCGCAGAACACTACGAAAACACATTCACCATAAACATAAACCCTAACACTCAACACTACACACAAATAATCAACACCAACACCACATACATAGCCCAACACTCTACCGATCCTCAAATCCAAACAGAACATCTAACCAATCCAAAAACCCTAAAAAAAATTATCAAAAAGCTTCCCAATAATAAAGCTCCTGGGCCTGACAACATTTGCAACAAAATTATCAAAAACATGACCAATAAAGCAATAGTACAAATAACACACATAATAAATGCCATAATCAAATTAAAATACTTTCCAAAAACATTTAAACACGCCACAATTCATCCAATTCCTAAACCCAGCAAAAACCTAAGCAACCCATCTTCCTACAGACCAATATCCCTCTTAAACACGCTAGCCAAATTGACTGAAAAAATAATAATCATTACGATACAAAAAGAACTCAAAAACAACAAAGTTGAGAATAACAATCAATTTGGTTTCAAAAACAATCATAACACCACAATGCAACTTTGCAGGATAATAAACGACATACAAGTCAATTACAATAAAGAAAACGTCACAAACATGGTACTACTGGACTTTGAAAAAGCGTTCGATCATCTGTGGATTGAAGGCCTCATATATAAATTAATAAAATATAAATTTTCCCCCTCCCTAGTACTCCTAATTGACTCTTACTTAAAAGAACGAACCTTTCAAGTCAGAGTCAACGACAAAACCTCAACAAGAAAAAGAATAGAAGCAGGAGTACCACAAGGATCCGTCCTTGGCCCTGCACTATTTAACATATATGTGAATGACATTCCTACATTCGCAAAAACCAACATTGCACAGTATGCAGACGACACAGCTGGTTATGCCCACTCTTACTATGCGCAGGCAACTACAAATACATTGCGACCAAATTGCAAAATACTGCAAAACTTGGCACATTAAAATTAATGAGCTTAAATCGGAACAGATAATTTTCACAAAAAAAGTAAAAAATACTAAACTTCTTTTCAGCCCCTTAAGGGTAAATAATGTAAAAATAACACCTACCAGTAGCGTAAAGTACTTAGGAATGTATTTTTCTGAGAGACGTGTAGACGAGACGACGTGTAATTTGTCGTTCCGTGAAATGTCTTCAGAAAATAAGTGCAACAAGTGCAAAAATACAGTGGTAAACGCTTTTATTAAGTGTATAAAATGTAGTGTGTGCTACCATGATAGTTGCGCCCAGCGGGTGGAACAAAAAACGAAGAAATTCTTGATTTTTTCGGTTAATGAAATGATCTGCCTTGTGCATTCCACAACTCCAATCGCAAATATTAGTATCCAAAGCACGGAGCCTCCTCTTCGTCAAATATTAAATGAAAATGAGGAACTAGTTCAAGAAGCAGAAAATCACCTATCTACTGGTCAAATTTCTACTATGATAAATGATCTAATATCTGCAAAGATCTCTCAATTTACTCAAGAAATTATGGAACTTAAGCAAGAAGTTTCGGATTTAAGAAGTTCAAATGTAGACCTAGTACGAGTTTTAACAAATCCATCTTACAGCAATGTTATGAAACCCTCCTTAAACCAGATTATTGGTAGGCAAAAAAAGCATGGACTCCAAGATAATCCGAATAAACCTGCAAAAACAAACTCTGATAAGAATGATAAGAAACCATCATCGGAAGCCGAGGTCACTACTTTGCAAACCCAGATACCAGTAGCTGATAAAAAATCTCAACAAACAACATAATGTTGATAGTCAGGAAAGCAAGAAAGGCGCTGACGAAAAAAGCTTTAATTCCAATGCTAAATGGGAAGTCCAGGGCAGAAAAAGAAGAAACAAAAGCAAATCGTCCGGTAGCAAATATGTTATTGGTTGCGGTTCCGAAAAAAAGACAACTCTCACTGCTGCGCCAAAGAAAGCTTTCATATACGTATCACGACTTTCTCCGAAGACAGAGTCTAAAGAGATTATTCAGTATTTAGTGCAAGACTTTCCGGAAATTAAGTGTGAAAAGCCTGTTTCCAGATTTCCTGAATACTACTCTGCGTTTAAGATTACGGTAGACCTTGTACACAAAGATGAAGTCATGAATCCAGAAAGATGGCCTGCTGGTACATATTTAACCCGGTTTTTTCAGGCCAAACACAGGAGTGACAGTATCAACTCAGCGATCAGCATCTCCTCAAATGCAGGATAATGAACTCTTTGAAGTGTTGCTACTTAATGTGCAAAGTTTGCGTAATAAAATTAATCTTCTAAGTGCTTTTCTTCAAGGAAAAAATTTTTTGTGCCTGTCCTTGATCGAGCACTGGCTTCTCCCTGAAGAGGCTGCCTGTGCCGCAGTGCCCAATTTTGAACTCGGATCATTTTATGCTAGGCCAACACACATACATGGGGGTGCAATAAACTTTTTTCATAGTGGTATCTGCTACAATAATGTGCAACAGATTAATCTGCTTTCTAGAGAATTTGACTGTGAAATTGCGGCTAATTCTATTAGTAAGTTAAATATTTTAATAATTACTGTCTATCGTTCTCCAAAAGGCAATTTTCAAAATTTTATTGCTATTATACACAACATTTTAAACTTAACTGCTCGATTTAATAATGAAAAAATTTTTATACAAGGAGATTTTAATACGCATTTTCACACTTTGGACAATAAGGCTAAAGAACTTTGTAATGTGATGAGTAGTTATGGTCTACGACCTTTAGTTTTATTTCCAACTAGACAAAACAGTATAATAGACAATGTTTTCACTAACTTAACTATGGATGAAATAGATGTTTGCCCAATACAACCTGCCATATCAGATCATGTAGGTATTTGTATAAGGATTAAAACTACTACACCGTCTCTAGAAAGTAAAGTCGTCAAAAAACTTGTTCGCCCAATCACTAAATTAGGTGAATTTCGATTTTTTCAGGCACTGAGTGCTATGAACTGGAATTTTGTTGAAACTGACTTATGTTCCAACAGTAAATTTAAATTATTCCTGGAGACCATTGTTCTACATTTTAATGAATCTTTTCCTCAGAAAAAATTACAAATCAAATCATGTAAAACTGATAATATAATATGGTTTACAGATAATCTCCGCAAAATGAGAGAAACACTTGCGCTGATTAACGATGCATATACTCTATATAAGACGTCTGACCTAAAAGATTTATTAACCAATTACAGGCGTAGTTATAATTTGTGTATTCGCCAAGCAAAAATTGATGCAAATGATAAATTTATTTCAAGTAATAGAAATAATCCGAAAGCGATGTGGAATTTAATTAACCGGAACAAGCCCCGATCAAAAAATTGTACAACTACCTTACTTCCAAATGAATTTAATAGATATTTTGCGACAATTGCTGATAACATTGTAAATTCTTTAGATAAGTCAGACACTGACCCTCTTGTTTTTATGAACTTAAGTAAAAAAAAATACAATCATTTTTCGTTCACTTCTATTTCTCAGGTTCAAGTTCGAAGTGCAATTGATAAAATGAAAAACTCATCGAGTAAGGACGTCTATGGTCTTAGCTCTGGTACTATAAAATCAATAAAAAATTTAATTATACCACCTTTAACAAAAATCATTAATTCTTGCATTGAAGAGGGTGTTTTTCCAGATGCATTAAAATTAGCCTCAGTTGTTCCGATATTCAAGAAGGGTAATGTTAATGAACTGGGCAATTATCGACCCATATCTCTCCTTCCTATATTTTCTAAAATCTTAGAAAAGATATTATTAGAACAAATTGTCAATTTTTTCGATAATAATCAACTCTTTTCTGGTAATCAGTTTGGATTTCGTAAAGGTCTCTCGACGGAAAAAGCAATTTTATCTTTAGTAAATAATATTATCAACAGCTTTCAATCTGGTCATTCTTACAGTTCTACATTTCTAGATTTAACTAAGGCCTTTGACACACTTTCACATGAAATTCTATTGCGAAAACTATACTTTTATAACTTCCATCCTAACAGTGTCCAATTAATTTCAAGTTATCTTAGCAACCGTAACCAGAAAGTGACTATCCATAACACTTCTTCGGAGATCCTGACCGTTAAACATGGAGTTCCACAAGGTTCAATTTTGGGACCCATTTTATTTATAATTTTTATTAATGATCTACCTCTTAATCTGACTTCAGTAGATACTATCCTATATGCAGATGATACAACCCTTGGTAAAAACCACGCAGCCCTAAGTGAAGTAGAGTTTTATTCTAATAAGCCTAAATCTTGGTTTGCAGCCAACAAGTTAACCCTAAATGCAAACAAAACCGTAAATATTTTATTCACACTCAAACAAGCAGGTGATATACTCCATAGTGCAAAAAATACTAAATTTCTAGGAGTTGTTGTGAATGACAAACTTCTCTGGCATGATCATGGTGTGATGGTAGCTAGTAAAATATCAAAAAACATATATTTACTAAGAAATCTGGCCAATAGTACATCAAGAACCTGCCTTAAGGTAGCTTATTTCGGATTAATTCACTCCCATCTCAATTATGCTCTTTTAACATGGGGACACTCCACTTGCTTACAAACGCTCTTTAAGCTACAACGAAGAGCTCTACGAATTCTTGCTGGGATTGGCTATCGAGAGGATTGTAGGGCATTTTTTGCACAGTTTAACATCTTGACATTACCCTCCTTATACATATACCGTTGCATTGAGCATGTGTTCTGCAACAACTCTATGTATCGGAGACTTAACTCTCTTCATTGTCATAATACCAGAACTACAGATCTGACATACAACAATCTGAGAATCACTAGGGGATGCTTCTCAACTAATTTTTACTGTATCAAGTTTTTCAACAAGATTCCAGCTGCTTTATTTGGAGACACTGATTCTATCACTCTTAATAATATTAAAAGTTTTCTAATGAGCAAAAACTTCTACTCAATCAATGAATATCTGGAGCACAATTTTAATCTGTAATCTCGTCTAAATATCTAGTTTTATATTTTTATATTTTATATTTTTATATTTTAATATGTATTTTGTATTTATGATGTTATTGTTTGTAAACATTTATGCATGTAATTTATTACTAATTCTTAAATTTTGACAAGTGTAAAAAATTATTTTTTTCTGGCACGAATAAACTTACTTACTTACTAGACACACGACTAAGACTTGACAAAAATACAAATTACCTATTGCAAAAAGGAGGAAGGGCCTTAAACAGCATCTTTCCCCTTCTAGCAAAAACCAGCAAACTCACAAAGACAAATAAAATCCTACTTTACAAAACCATTATTCGACCGACAATTACATACGCAGCACCAGCTTGGTCACAAATCTCAAACACTAAAATGAAAAAACTGGAAGTTTTTCAAAATAAATGTTTGAGACTGGCCACTGGGGCAAACAGATATACAAAAATTACTGACCTACTAACCAATACTAATACCGAAACCATAAGAGAATACACAAATAAATTAGCAAACAACTTCTACAACAACCAAATCAGACACAACCAACACACCAATAAAATCACAAATATAAATAAAAACAACAAACCATTCAAAATCAAACACAGACTACCACATCAACATCTACAAATATTTGACACAGACAAACCATAAACAAACAAACAAACAAACAACAACAACAACACACACACACAAAATAGTAAATAAATTGTAAATAAATGTAAATATATTGTAAATATTAATTAGGCAGTAGAATAAGAAATAAATTTAAAAACAATTAACGACTAAGCGGGTTTTTTACAAACTTTTCCCGCCGACGTACCAAACAATAACATAACACCAACACACTAAGTACAAAAGTCAACCAGACTACAATTAACCCACCAACACAAAACACAAAAGAACACTTTTGCTGCACCATTAATAGTACTCTGGGTAAGATAAGCGAGTAGCAGGAGCTTACCAACTCACCACCGCACAAGAAAAAGCAGAAGAAACAAAACGAATGACAGCCATTATAATTTTGAAATTGTAAAGTGTTCTCATTTATTGTTATTCTGTTTAAAACATGTACGCATGTTTAAAACAATTGTAAACATGCGTGTTAAGAAATTGAGAGAGCGCGAGTAAACGGCGGTAGTAGATGTGATTTACTTATAAATGCCAAATGCCTCGACATCGAAAATATGACTGACATGAATGAAGATTATCAGTTCAATTTAGTTATAGTTCACCTTAAAAAAAAATTAATAAAACAAGGTATCTAAAATTGAAAAAAAAAATAAATAAATAAATAAAAATAAACAATAAAACTAAAAGTTAGATAATAAAAAAACATTTATAATAAAACAAGAAGTTTAGTTATATAAAACTTTGTTAAAAAAACACAAATAAAACAAGAAGTTACATTATATAAAACTTTGTTAAAAAAAAAACCTACATTGCATTACAAATGCAATGTAGGCTTTACTAAATATTATTATTATTATTAAATATTTAATAATAATAATAATTTAAATACGGGGTCTTGTCTCATCGACAAGACGAATCCCCAAGCGGAGGGCCGAGTCTCAATAGATCGCAGCGTGGAAACTGCTCTACCGAGTACAACACCCTGCCAGGTACGTAAGTCGTCTAGAGACAATTCCGAGTTTCAACATCGAACTAAAGTTACCCATGTTTAACCGTTAAGATACCTAATTGAACATAGCAAGATTGATCCCACCGCCAATTAATGGTAACATACGGCAAATAAGGCTCGTGCGACGAATGACGCGTACGTCATCCGCCTAGTAAAGTCGCATTGTTTTGAGCCTATCGACTCTTGAAACTCCTAAAAGTATCGTTGCCACCTTTGACTAGAAAGGATACGGCCTCAGAGGCGTTCAGGCATAATCCCACGGATGGTAGCTTTGCACCACCGCCCGCTCGAGCGAGTGCGTGAACCAAATGTCCTCTCGTACTGAGCAGGATTACTATCGCAACGACGAGTCATCAGTAGGGTAAAACTAACCTGTCTTACGACGGTCTAAACCCAGCTCACGTTCCCTATTAGCGGGTGAACAATCCGACGCTTGACGAGTTCTGCTTCGCAATGATAGGAAGAGCCGACATCGAAGGATCAAAAAGCGACGTCGCTATAAACGCTTGGCCGCCACAAGCCAGTTATCCCTGTGGTAAATTTTCTGACACCTCTTGCTGAAAACTCTTTAAGCCAAAAGGATCGATAGGCAGTGCTTTCGCAGTCCCTATGCGTACTGAACATCGGGATCAAGCCAGCTTTTGCTCTTTTGCTTTTTTGCTCTACGCAAGGTTTCTGTCCTCGCTGAGCTGGCCTTAGGACACCTGCGTTATTCTTTGACAGATGTACCGCCCTAGTCAAACTCCCTGTTTGGCAGTGTCCTCGAATTGGATCACGCGGGAGCGTATATTGACAAACGAAACAAAAGTATCTAAAACGAACAAACTGAACGCGCAAACGAACAGTTACGAAACAAAAAAGACACAATGAACGAAACGTCACTCTTCGCGCTTGGCTCAAAAACACCGTAACAGTCGCCGCTCGTAAGCAAACGACGTACGCGTTCCGCCTCACCGAGCAAGTAAAGAAACGATGAAAGTAGTGGTATTTCACCGTCGATGTTGCCATCTCCCACTTATGCTACACCTCTCATGTCTCCTTACAATGCCAGACTAGAGTCAAGCTCAACAGGGTCTTCTTTCCCCGCTAATTTTTCCAAGCCCGTTTCCTTGGCAGTGGTTTCGCTAGATAGTGGGTAGGGACAGTGAGAATCTCGGAAATCCATTCATGGGCGTCACTAATTAGATGACGAAGCATTTGGCTATGATAAGAGAGTCATAGTTACGACCGCCACCAGGGGGTCAGGGGAGGCGGTTAGCTCTCCCAGTTAGTGCAAGCCTACCCGGTAGTGTCAGCTGCAGTCTCCACAAGTCCCCAGAGCATACCAAGTTAGATCGCACCGCAGTGTTGGACTGTTACAGCTCCTAGTCCCCACCTGAAGCTAAGATGGAGGGCCCGGTATTGCAATCCCCTATATGTACCTCTGGTTATCCGCCCGTATTTTCTACTTTTTCTTCTTTATTCAGTTTTTTTCTTCATTTTTTTGTTTTTCTTTTCTCTTTTCTTTCTTTTTCTTTATTTTATCTACTTTCTTCTTATTTTCTGGTTATATTTCTTTATTTTTTCTACTTTCTTTTTTTATGCTTTTTTCTTATGCTTTTTTCTTCTAATTTCTTTTTTATCTTAATTTTTTATACTTTCTTTTTTTTATCTACATTTTCTTTTCTTTATATTTCTTCTATTATCTTCATTTTTCTTCTCTTTTCCTCTTTTCTCTCCATTTTTCCTCTTTTTTTTCTCCATTTTTTTTTATGCTTTTTTCTTTATTTAATGCTTTTCTCTTCTTTTTATTTTTATTACTTTGTTCTTTTTTTCTTCATTTTTCTCCTTTCTTCTTTTTTTTTTGGTTTATTATCAATTTTATTATTAAGGTTAGAATACCTTGACACCATACAATTTTTTAATATTTTATATATTTATAAATTTCTGCTTCTGACACTCTACATTATGAAAACATTATTTTCCATATAATTTTTCATTCTGTTTATACTTAAATCATCTCATATTTTTTAGTTTAACATTTGTTTATTTCTATTTTTTTTTTTTTGATATGTCATAGCAAGCACAATAACTAATCTGTCAATGTTAATAAATGTTTATGACGTCACAAAAAAAGATTTGCGATTTTAAATTTAAAAATTTTTATGAAATAATATAAAACAGATTTTTCAAGGTCAAGATCTTGTAATGATGACGTTGAAGTAGTGGGAGGAGCAACTGCACACCCACTCTCTTCTTTTAAACGTAAATTAGAAATGAACTGAAATAATTTAAGAATGAATTGACTATAAACTACTAGAATGTACTAAAATAAGTACTACACACTAAAAGAATAAAAAAAAAAGATATAATTTTTATTATAAACAGAGTATTGTTGCTTATCTCTAATAAATGGCGGCAAAAATTTTTATTTTAATAGTAATCTATAAATTTTTCAATATAATACTTAATGCTTTATTCCATTAGATGGCGCGCGCGGTCTTGTCTACCCATAGATTTATTATAACAAGATACAGCCATGCACTGCGATAGTCCGCCAAGACGTACCATCTATTGCTCTCACTCTCAACTACATTAGTATTCGATAGCGCTATCCTTTAGAGAGGTTCCTACCAATAGCAAAGCAGAAATCAGTACACGCAGAGTACGCTACGTCAGCATGACAGTAGAATTATTTTGACGTTTCTATTCAAATTTTTCTAATCACATAATTTGAACAGAAAACTTAGTTCAGTCACTTAAAAATTGAAAATAATTATTGTCAAGAAAAATATTTAATAATTTGAAGGTAATTTTATTTATTGAGATTTCAACCTCAACTTTTATTTTCTTCCAGCTTTCTAATGTTTCTCTATTTTCTTAAAGCCTAACTTCAATTTTACAAATTCATAGGAGAGAAGTTTTTTATTTTCATTATTGTGATTGTCACGATGCAGTTGTGGGTTTGTAAACTGATAAAAGATGAAGCGGATAATAAAGTTTACATGGGTCTGACACAACTAAAAGTTGGTGAAATTTTGAAATTGGAATAGAGTTTTTTGATAAAATAATTAAGAATCATTAGCACTGATGAAAAAACCTTTATTTATAAATAATTATTCATTCCAAAATAATAGATATTTATGCATTAAGGGAGATATGAATGTTTTTTCTCCGAGGTTGACGTGTTACAGACCAAGGGCCGGAGGCCCGCGGTCTGTAAGTCTACCGAGGGTGAAAAACAGAATATCTCCCGTAGTGCATTAAATATTTTATTTTTTAGTATTTCATTACTGCTTTCTTAATAAAATTATATGAAAAATAACAACATCCGAGAATTCGTAAATGTATAATTGCTGCAAATGCATGGTAACCATGTGTTTGAGGGTGAAAAACTTTACAAAGTCCCAAGGGAGATATGAGATACGTTTCATATATCGTATCCATGACGAAAATCAACAATATCATGTCACTAAAAAATAAAATTGATTTTTAACCTAATTTTCGTATTTTATTAGATTGTGTATGACAAATGTCAATAAGTTGACAGCAAAGCATTGCATCGTTGATTGTCGGCTAAAATCCTAGAAATTCGTGTCTGTTTAATCACTCGTGTGCGACATACAACAAATATGATGAAAAGGATGAAAAATGTGTTTCATTAAATATAGAAAGAAATGGAGAGATGTACCAATTTCTTTGATATGTTTTTTAAGAACCGAAGTATGTTTAGCATGCATAGCTATATCTAATGTATTAAATCTATGTGTCTACCCATAGATTTACTATAACAAGATACAGCCATGCACTGGGATAGTCCGTCAAGACGTACCGTCTATTGCCCTCACTCTCAACTGCATTAGTATTAGATAGCGCTATCCTTTAGAGAGGTTCCTACCAATAGCAAAGCAGTGGACGCAAAATGACATTTATTATTTGACGTTTAATTTGACGATTAATTGAATTATTTTGAGATTTATCATTGTCCTCGTGTTATAGGTTATGCCTCGTGTCAAATTTTGCAAAAAATCACAGTAATTTGTAAACAAAACATGTTCAATCTCTGAAAAATTAGACATAACCTATTGTCAAGAAAAATAATTAATAATTTGTAAGTAATTTTATTTGCTAAGATTTAACCTCAACTTTTATTTTCTTTAATATATTATATATAATTGAAAAACGAGTTCAAGCATACACACCGATGAAAGGATATTTTTTTGCTTGTGAATGGATTATAAGGAATAGAACAAACAATATTGGATCTCATTTTGAATATAAATATTCAAAAATTGTAAATGTCAACTAAATTGACAGCGACGATCGTCGACTAAAATCGTGCGTATTCGTCTCTGTTTAATCAATATAAAAACGTGTGCGGCATACGACAAATGTGATAAAAAAGATGGAAGATGTATTTTATTAAATATAGAAAGAAATGGAGAGATGTACCAATTTCGTTGATATGTTTTTTAAGAGCCGAAGTATGTTTAGCATGCATAGCTATATCTAATGTATTAAATCTATGTGTCTACCAAAACTATTTTATTTTAATACTTTTTGCTTATATAGATGGCGCTTCTTTGCGTCATTAAACCTATAGATGTCGCTTTCATATTAAATTTATAGACTTTGCTACTATCATGAGTAATTTAAAACAAACTTCGTTATTAATTAAATTTTTTATATAAACTGTCCGCAGAATATATTATATACATTGGTAGTAGAAATATAAAAAAATTTAATTTTATTATTATGTTTATTTTTTTTTAAAGAAATTAAAATTTTGTTAACTACTAAAAACTTTACAAATTTTAGTGGCAACGGCCATACCACGTTGATTGCACCAGTTCTCGTCCGAGTTCACGTCGAGCAGCCGAACCGAAAGGACGTGCTAAAGCCAGCAGGTACGCAACGCAGGTACACAAAGTACTTGACCAACGGTAATTTAAAAACCACGTGGCAATAAGCCACATTTATTAACATTAGTGTAGTGATTAAAACAATAGTAATAAATAATAAACTAAATAATAATAAAAATAGTGTGATAAGTGATAATAATAATCGTGAAAAGTCAATAAATAATTAAAAATCCAATTAACCATGGACGACCCAATGAATGATCCTACCGATGCATTCAAAAAACCCTCAAAAACCATCATCGAAAAGCATAAAAGAAAAAAGAAGAAAAAATCCATAGATGACGAGCCACGTGACAAAAAACAAAAAAATAATTAAAATCAGGACAAATTACCCACGACGACGGAAGACGAAGACATGGATGACGATTACGAAGAAAGTGAAACGGAGAAAACTCGAATTAATATACCAATAAAAAATCAATATGACCCCATCTCCCACGTGCCTCCAGAAAAAGAAGGAATTAAAACAATAACCTTGATAAAACCTAAAATCAACGGTAAGCCACCACCAATTATCATAAATCACAGAAATTACGTCCATAAGGAACTATTAAAAATTTGTGGAGACAACACTCAACAGGACTTTACAATTAAATACAATCGAAATAGCACCATCATTCTAACAAACAATAACGAAGATTACAAATCAATGATGAATATTCTAAAAACAAATGATGCTCGATTCTACACATACACTCCAAAAACTGAAAAACAACACGGTTTTGTGCTAAAAGGGCTGCAGGATTATCCTGAAATGAAAGAAATTCAAGAAGAATTGAAAACTAATGGACTCCCAATTCATCAAATGTATAAAATGAAGAACATTACAAACAACAACTACATTGTAATCACAGACAACACCATAACACTACAACATCTGCAAGAAAAAATAAAACACATATCGCATACAGTCGTTCGATGGGAAAGGCATGAAAACAAAAGGACAATGATACAATGCAGACGGTGCCAAACATGGGGGCATGCCACCTCAAATTGCAATCTGGACATCAAATGCCTCAAATGCGCAAAAGAACACTACACATACACATGCCCCATCAAGGAAAAAACAGAAGAAAACGGCAAATTATTAAAATGCGCCAATTGCCAGGGAAATCATCCCGCCAACAGTACGACGTGCAGAGTATATATAGAACGGCTGGAATACATTAAAAATAAGAAAACAACCTTAAAACCAACAACAAAAAACCATAAAACAATACAGTATATTGAAGCCCCCTTTCCCGCTTCAAATCCATGGCGCCAGAACGAACAAAGCAACATCCTGAACAGGAATTTCCCGGCCTTGAAACATACCACTTTACATAGCAACACACAAAAGCAGGTACAAAAAATAAGCAACCCTCAACAAACACTAACACCCCCCAGCAATAACACAAACAATAGTTCGCTTCAAACTGTAAGTGACACATATAATCTACTCAAGGATTTAAGTAAAGAATTTGACGAGCTCAACAAAAATGTTAATCTTAATAATTTACTAATTGCAGTTAGAGACCTAAATAGAAAACTTAATGGGGCAACTAGCCCAATAGACAAACTACTAAAAATGCAACAATTTATAAGTACAATACACATCTATGACATATAAATTAAAAATATGCAACTGGAATACCAATGGAATCAAAAATAAAATTCATGAAGTGATAGCCTTTTTATCAACACATAATGTTGATATCATGGCTATCACTGAAACAAAATTAAAAGTAGGCGACAAAATTAAATTTAAAAACTTCAATATCGCACGTAATGATAGGGACAGCAACCATGCGGCGGGCGGCGTAATGCTATTAATTAATAAAAACTTAAACTATAAAAGTATCCCTCCTGTATCCTCAATAATAGAAAATGTCGGCATAGAGCTAGAGAACAAAGTCAAAATCTATGCGGTTTATAATAGACCAATAAATAACTTTAATAATAATGACTTAAACAAATTTGTTAACAACACAACAAAGCTTCTTTTAGTAGGGGATCTAAATGCAAAACATAAAAATTGGAACTGCGAGAGGGCAAACAAAAACGGAAACACATTAGCAGATTACACAATAAATAATAACTTAATAGTAAATTATCCAAACACACACACACATTTTCCTCCAAATGGTATGACACCCACAACACTCGACCTATTCCTAACAAAAAACATCAACATCACCACCCCACAATCATTATCAGAACTCAATTCAGACCACAATCCCATAATAACTGACATAATCACACACACACAGACAGACACTAACACAATAGAAATAATCACATACAAAAACACAAATTGGAAATCGTTTAAAACAGAATTAAACAATAAAATAACAATCAATAACAAAATCACAACAAAAGAAACACTCGAAAGCGAAATTAACAAATTCACACGCACACTACAAACCTTAAAAAACAAATATAGCAACACAAAAATTATCAACCCCAATAAAGATGACATACCGCTGCAAATTAAGCAATTAATTAAAAATTGCAACCAAACCAGAAAATTAGCGCAATACACGTTGGACCCATATTATTTGAATAAACAAAAAGAATTATCGAAACAAATTCAAAGCCAAATCAGAACTTTCAGGGACACACAATTTAGAAACAAATTAATAAAATTAAATACCCAAGATAATTCTATTTGGAAATTTACGAAACAAATTAGAAAAACCCCTAATAACATTCCAACCCTTATTCATAATAATAAAGAATCTTTTACAAATAAACAAAAAGCAAAAACAATGGCGGAATATTTTTCCAACATACACCAAAACAACACGGACAACGACACAAACAAACAAAAACAAATAACACAAACAATTAACGATTTGATTAACACACCCCATCACACAAACAACGATACACTCACACAGCTGTATACTCATCCAGAAGAAATTGAATCAATTATTAAAAAACTTCCAAATAACAAAGCCCCAGGCCCCGACCAACTAGAAAATAAACTAATAAAAAACCTAACAAAAAAAGCAATTGTCCAACTGACCCACATAATCAATTCAATATTCAAATTAAGCCATTATCCATCCTCGTTCAAGAAGTCAATAACAATACCCATCCCCAAACCAGGTAAAAATCCCGACAACCCATCGTCCTACCGACCCATAACACTACTAAATACATTATCTAAAATAACAGAAAAAATTATATTAAAACGATTAAACGACAAACTAACCGAAAATAATATCCAAAATAAATTCCAATTTGGATTCAAAAAAGCACACAACACTACAATGCAATTAAGTAGAATCATTAATGACATTCAAATTAACTTTAACAAACAAAAACATACTACAATGACACTCTTAGACATAGAAAAGGCTTTTGATAAATTATGGATCGAAGGCCTAACATATAAAATAAATAAAATGGGTCTACCCATACCACTCACTAAATTAATCCACTCGTACTTAATCAATCGAGAAATGCAAGTAAAAATTAAGAATAGCATATCCGCACCAAAAAGATTAGAAACCGGGGTACCTCAAGGCTCCGTCCTTGGACCCGTTTTGTTTAATCTATACATTAATGATATCCCCACTTTCAAAAACACTAAAATTGCACAATATGCGGACGATACAGCCATATACACACATTCCTATTGGGCGCAGGCTGCCATCGTCCAAACACAAATACACACACGTATGTTGCAAAAATATTTCGACGAGTGGAAAATTAAATTAAACGCACAAAAAACCGAATTAATTATTTTTTCAAGAAAATTTACAAACAATAAAATACTAAGCCCACTAATCATAAACCAACAAAAAATTGAACCTAAGCTCACAGTTAAATATTTGGGCATGCATTTAGACTCCCGACTTAATTACGGAAAACAAATTAATTATACTTTGCAAAAAGCAAACGCTGCTCTTTGCTCAATCTACTCATTAATGGCTAAAAACAGCAAAACGAGCACTAAAAACAAAATTCTCTTATACAAAACTTTAATAAGACCGGTAATGACTTATGCCGCTCCTGCATGGTCGCAAATACCTAAAACACGAATTAAAAAATTGGAGACCTTCCAAAATAAATGTCTGCGTCTAGCAACTAACTCAAACAGATACATAAGAATCACAGATTTACTTAAATTAGCAAAGACTGAAACCATACGTGAGTTTATCACCAAATTGTCAAATAAATTCTTTAAAATTCAAATCCACAACAATAGTTTAACCAGCAAAATTACAAATATTACTAAAACAAAAATTAATTTCAAAATAAAACATAGATTAATACATCAGCACCTCCCGGTTTTCTACGATAACTAATCAAATGTTGTCATTGGGAAACTAAGGGTGCTGACAAAAAATTTGTACATAGTGTAAATAAATTAGGTTAAGATGTGAAATGGACGGTCAAGGACATAAATCCATGTTCTGCACTAGCATGTAGAAGTGGAGCATGAGCCAAAGACCGTCCAATAAAGTAAATTAAGGGTATTTTTTGAGTAGACTCTATGTGTCACTCCTTTTTCCCAAAATCCCAAACAAAAACTCCCACACGCAAAACCACCCTACCAATCTAAAGACGTCACCAAAAGTGTCCGTCACACTAAAGAAATAAGCCACGCCCACTTCCGGGAGCGAAAACCAACCAAAAAAGCAGAAATAAACGCCGGAGGCGTAGGAGTTCCAGTAAACCATCCACTTGCCAAGACAGGCGAAAAGAGGGAAGACCCATTATGGGCATGGGACCTTTTATAGGAAAATGTTCATTTTCAGGGGTTCGTTCACCCCCATATGTCTGAAATGTATTATTAATTTGAATAAACTTGTTTTGAATTGAATTGAGTTCTCGTCCGATCACTGAAGTTAAGCAACGTCGGGCGCGGTCAGTACTTGGATGGGTGACCGCTTGGGAACACCGCGTGCCGTTGTCTCTTTTTTTTTTGTTTAATTCTTGTTTCTTTTTCAATTGCTTGCTTTGAAATGTTTGGCACAATAAACTATTCACCCAGTTTTACACCACGTGGTAAAAAAATTATTTGATAATAATCTCTAAAGCTCTTGATATTAACCAAGTGGCCATCATCAGCAGATGATGAATAAAACTCTGATCAATAATTATATATGAGTTCTAATAATTATAATCTCTCTATAATATGATCTTCTTCAGATTATATTATCAATGATGATAAAAGAAAACAATTGTAAACATGCGTGTTAAGAAATTGAGAGAGCGCGAGTAAACGGCGGTAGTAGATGTGATTTACTTATAAATGCCAAATGCCTCGACATCGAAAATATGACTGACATGAATGAAGATTATCAGTTCAATTTAGTTATAGTTCACCTTAAAAAAAAATTAATAAAACAAGGTATCTAAAATTGAAAAAAAAAATAAATAAATAAATAAAAATAAACAATAAAACTAAAAGTTAGATAATAAAAAAACATTTATAATAAAACAAGAAGTTTAGTTATATAAAACTTTGTTAAAAAAACACAAATAAAACAAGAAAATACATTATATAAAACTTTGTTAAAAAAAAAACCTACATTGCATTACAAATGCAATGTAGGCTTTACTAAATATTATTATTATTATTAAATATTTAATAATAATAATAATTTAAATACGGGGTCTTGTCTCATCGACAAGACGAATCCCCAAGCGGAGGGCCGAGTCTCAATAGATCGCAGCGTGAAAACTGCTCTACCGAGTACAACACCCTGCCAGGTACGTAAGTCGTCTAGAGACAATTCCGAGTTTCAACATCGAACTAAAGTTGCCCATGTTTAACCGTTAAGATACCTAATTGAACATAGCAAGATTGATCCCACCGCCAATTAATGGTAACATACGGCAAATAAGGCTCGTGCGACGAATGACGCGTACGTCATCCGCCTAGTAAAGTCACATTGTTTTGAGCCTATCGACTCTTGAAACTCCTAAAAGTATCGTTGCCACCTTTGACTAGAAAGGATACGGCCTCAGAGGCGTTCAGGCATAATCCCACGGATGGTAGCTTCGCACCACCGCCCGCTCGAGCGAGTGCGTAAACCAAATGTCCTCTCGTACTGAGCAGGATTACTATCGCAACGACGAGTCATCAGTAGGGTAAAACTAACCTGTCTTACGACGGTCTAAACCCAGCTCACGTTCCCTATTAGCGGGTGAACAATCCGACGCTTGGCGAGTTCTGCTTCGCAATGATAGGAAGAGCCGACATCGAAGGATCAAAAAGCGACGTCGCTATAAACGCTTGGCCGCCACAAGCCAGTTATCCCTGTGGTAAATTTTCTGACACCTCTTGCTGAAAACTCTTTAAGCCAAAAGGATCGATAGGCAGTGCTTTCGCAGTCTCTATGCGTACTGAACATCGGGATCAAGCCAGCTTTTGCTCTTTTGCTTTTTTGCTCTACGCAAGGTTTCTGTCCTCGCTGAGCTGGCCTTAGGACACCTGCGTTATTCTTTGACAGATGTACCGCCCCAGTCAAACTCCCTGTTTGGCAGTGTCCTCGAATTGGATCACGCGGGAGCGTATATTGACAAACGAAACAAAAGTATCTAAAACGAACAAACTGAACGCGCAAACGAACAGTTACGAAACAAAAAAGACACAATGAACGAAACGCCACTCTTCGCGCTTGGCTCAAGAACACCGTAACAGTCGCCGCTCGTAAGCAAACGACGTACGCGTTCCGCCTCACCGAACAAGTAAAGAAACGATGAAAGTAGTGGTATTTCACCGTCGATGTTGCCATCTCCCACTTATGCTACACCTCTCATGTCTCCTTACAATGCCAGACTACAGTCAAGCTCAACAGGGTCTTCTTTCCCCGCTAATTTTTCCAAGCCCGTTTTCTTGGCAGTGGTTTCGCTAGATAGTGGGTAGGGACAGTGAGAATCTCGGAAATCCATTCATGGGCGTCACTAATTAGATGACGAAGCATTTGGCTATTATAAGAGAGTCATAGTTACGACCGCCACCAGGGGGTCAGGGGAGGCGGTTAGCTCTCCCAGTTAGTGCAAGCCTACCCGGTAGTGTCAGCTGCAGTCTCCACAAGTCCCCAGAGCATACCAAGTTAGATCGCACCGCAGTGTTGGACTGTTACAGCTCCTAGTCCCCACCTGAAGCTAAGATGGAGGGCCCGGTATTGCAATCCCCTATATGTACCTCTGGTTATCCGCCCGTATTTTCTACTTTTTCTTCTTTATTCAGTTTTTTTCTTCATTTTTTTGTTTTTCTTTTCTCTTTTCTTTCTTTTTCTTTATTTTATTTACTTTCTTCTTATTTTCTGGTTATATTTCTTTATTTTTTCTACTTTCTTTTTTTTATGCTTTTTTCTTATGCTTTTTTCTTCTAATTTCTTTTTTATCTTAATTTTTTATACTTTCTTTTTTTTATCTACATTTTCTTTTCTTTTCTTTATATTTCTTCTATTATCTTCATTTTTCTTCTCTTTTCCTCTTTTCTCTCCATTTTTCCTCTTTTTTTTCTCCATTTTTTTTTATGCTTTTTTCTTTATTTAATGCTTTTCTCTTCTTTTTATTTTTATTACTTTGTTCTTTTTTTCTTTATTTTTCTCCTTTCTTCTTTTTTTTTGGTTTATTATCAATTTTATTATTAAGGTTAGAATACCTTGACACCATACAATTTTTTAATATTTTATATATTTATAAATTTCTGCTTCTGACACTCTACATTATGAAAACATTATTTTCCATATAATTTTTCATTCTGTTTATACTTAAATCATCTCATATTTTTTAGTTTAACATTTGTTTATTTCTATTTTTTTTTTTTGATATGTCATAGCAAGCACAATAACTAATCTGTCAATGTTAATAAATGTTTATGACGTCACAAAAAAAGATTTGCGATTTTAAATTTAAAAATTTTTATGAAATAATATAAAACAGATTTTTCAAGGTCAAGATTTTGTAATGATGACGTTGAAGTAGTGGGAGGAGCAACTGCACACCCACTCTCTTCTTTTAAACGTAAATTAGAAATGAACTGAAATAATTTAAGAATGAATTGACTATAAACTACTAGAATGTACTAAAATAAGTACTACACACTAAAAGAATAAAAAAAAAGATATAATTTTTATTATAAACAGAGTATTGTTGCTTATCTCTAATATCATATATTGAGTCGCCGTACGAAATAGACGTGTTTATGAGTGCTCGCGATTAATTACTAACTATTCTTGTTATTTCTACCAGAAGTTTGTGATTCACATCTTGTTTGCCTAACTACTCGATTAATAACCAGATTTTAAAATTTGGTCCATTCCAGGTGAGTACAAGTCCAATAATATCTTATTCTATTAATTTGCGGATTGTATCGCACCGGATACCTGCTTCTAATTATATTCAAGTTAATACTGAGCATATGCAATTTCTTTTCTTTTTTTTCTCTCCTAACAATAGATCATAAATTTTCTTTGTCTAAAATTTAGTCTTTTACATCAATAATCAAACTAAAATTAATAATTTCATACTTTAGTTAACAATAACTAAACCTTATCAAATAAAACGTGTGTTTTTCTTTTTCTTTTGCCTCTAATCGAACAGGTTTTTTGCGGATTTGTTTATCGGTTCCTATCACCTGTCCACAACTTGATCGTCATATTTTGTTAATTTCACTTATCTATATTAGGAATCATTCACCTATCTCACTATGAACAAAAAATGCTGTCATTGTTTTGAAAATATCTTGTTACCCGATACAGCTTCAAAATGTCATGGTTGCAAATTTAATATTCATCTTGAGTGCCTTGATCTGACCAAAGACGAGAAACGACTGATTCCACGAATGCAGTCTAGTAATTTAAAATTATTTTGTAATCGCTGCAATGTTGCAGTTACTGCCGCCAGTGAGGTTAAACAATTAGTAAATGAACTTAAAACTAATATCGATTCACGCTTTCAGCAATTAGAAAATTTAATTCAAAACACCGTTTCTCAATCCTATACGGATAAAGAAAACACCATCAACGAATCGGTCGAACGCTCTCTTCGTGCCTCAAATATTATACTCTATAACGTTCCGGTAACTGCAGGAGTAAATGACTGCGACTTGGTAAACGATATCCTGGAGGTCATTGACTCTTCTTTAGTTGCATCTCCTGACGACGTTTTACAAATTGGCTCTTCAAATAATGGAAAACCTCGGCTTCTTAAAGTACGATTTAGAAACTTTCAGATGGCTAGACTCTGTCTCAAAAAAAAATCAGCGTTGTTGGCACATGGTCAATACTCAAAAGTAGTTATATCCGACGACAAAACTAAACAGCAGCAAAACATCTTAAGATCTCTCAGAGATGAACTGAAAACTCGCGTTGACAATGGTGAATCTAACTTGACTATCAAATACATTAACAAAACTCCCCAAATTGTCACCCAAAAAAACTAGTTCTAGGCAAGCCATTTTGTTGTTCCTTACTTTATACCAATATTGCTTCTCTCTTGGCAAAATTTAATGATTTGGTTGCCGAAATTATTTTGACTCAGCCAGCCATTATAGCACTTACTGAAACATGGCTCACCTCAGCGGTAAATGACACTACAATCCAAATCGACAACTAACCAATATTCAGAAAAGACCGCGTCCACGGTAGGGGAGGTGGCGTTTGTATGTACGTCTCTAACTCTTTGATAAACCACAATTATTCTGTAACTATTTTGGACGTAGATACTGAGCCATACAACTCGCTCTGGCTAAAATTCTCAAACAACCTGTTTTCATTTGTGATGTGCTGTTTATATAGACCTCCTAGCGGAACCAACTACAATTCAACAGAAAACGACAAACTACTTGTGAAAACAATCGCAGATCAATTTCAGCTGCACTCCAATTTAATTCTTGTTGGAGACTTCAATTACCCCAACATTGGCTGGAGCAAAAACCAATACATAAGCAAGAATTCTGCTGAATTGCTCTTTGTCAATATGCTGCATGAGCATGGTATTTTTCAATTGATATCTGAGCCCACCCGTTTTCGTTCTAACCAACAATCTTCTTTGTTGGACCTGGTACTATTACAAGATAGAGATCTTATTTCAAATGTTAAATTATCTGATCCTGTTGGCTCATCAGACCATATTACTATATATCTGACCATACAAGTTCTTTTATACTCCAGTCCCAACATTGAAACGTTTGTAAATAAACGACTGTGTTACTCTTCTCTTAAACAGAATCTGGAGAATATTGACTGGAATTATTTATATAAGACAACTGTGATTGAAGATCAATGGAAGTTTTTTGTTAACACTATCACTAGTCTAATAAATAAAAGCACAAGTTACTACACTTCCAAGCGTATACACAAAAAACCGTGGATAAATAAACACATGATAAACAAAATAAAACATAAGAAAAAATTGTGGAAACAATTCAAGCGTTCTGATAGCAACTTGGACTATGTCACACATCGTAACTTTTCAAATCTGTTAAAAACAGAAATTCAAGCAGCTAAATATAAATTTGAAAACAGTTTACTACAAACACCAAAAGCTTTTTACTCCTATGTTCGCAAACATATAGCGTCAAAAGTTTCTAATCCGATGATTTGCGATAGCAACAGAGTTTTGTGTTCAGATGACACTGCTGCAGCAAATGTGTTTGCCGATTTCTTTGCTTCTGTCTACCTTAATGATCCCATCACATATTTTCCCAACATCAACAACCACATGTGTAAAACAAAATTGAGTAATATTCACATTGATCAATGTGTGGTTAATAACTACCTATCCAAACTTTCCGAAACCACTGCTCCGGGTCCAGACACTATTTCTTCAAAAATTCTAAAGATATGTGCCGATTATCTTGTCGAACCAATAACAGAAATTATTAAAACTTCGTTCTCTACCGGTTCGTTACCCAATCAATGGCGCCAAGCCAGCGTTACTCCGATTTTTAAGAAAGGTGACAAACTGGACGCTAAAAACTACCGACCCATTAGCCTTACAAGCACAGTATGCAAACTGATGGAAAAATTAATAGCAAACCATTTGCTGCAACACTTTTTTGCAAACAATATTATTCCACAACAGCAACATGGTTTTTTGCCTAATCGTTCGGTGCTAACCAACCTAATTTCATCAGTAAATCAATGGACCAAAATTTTGGATCAATATGGCTCTCTTGATGTAATTTTTTTAGACTTTAGTAAAGCTTTTGACACGGTTTCGCATGACTTGTTGCTGCATAAACTTAAACTTCTCGGAGTTGAGGGCATGTGTCTTCGGTGGATTAGGTCTTTCTTGATATCTCGGACATTTTCGGTTCGTGTAGGTAGTTGTACATCCTCTTATAGACCCGTTACTAGCGGTGTTCCTCAAGGTTCTGTTTTGGGTCCAATACTATTTATCGCATATACCAGCGACTTGTTACTGTCATTACAAACTGGGTACTCTGCATATGCAGATGATTTAAAATTATTTGGATTCTCAAACATTGAGCTACAACACAAACTAAACCTCGTTGCAGAGTGGTGTAGAAAGTGGAAGCTCTCACTAAACACGCAAAAATGTACTGTTATGTATTTTGGTTTCCACAACTCGAAAACCAAGTATTTGATACATAATAATGTGCTGCCTAAAGTTGACTCTCAAAATGACCTAGGGGTTACAGTAACACCGGACCTTTCATGGTCCGAACAAACCGCTAAGGCCGCACTTCGAGCAACAAAGTCATTTCATATGTTAAAAAAAGTGTTTCCACATCCCTCTCCATCCACAGTTAAAAAATTGTACACTACCTACATACGACCGCATATCGAATTTGCAGTGCCTGTATGGCGACCTCTTTATGCAAAAGACCAAAATTTACTTGACAAGGTACAACATGCAGTAACAAGATGGTCGTCAAGTTTGGCGATAAAACCATATTGCGAACGCCTAGCCCAACTAGATATTGCAAGTCTAAAAGACAGGCAAGACAGAGCCGACTTGATTCAAATCTTCAGATTAACTCATGCGCTTTTTCCGGAACCTTGTGACAATTTTGTCACTATGGGAGACAATCAACGTTTACGAGGACACTCTTTTAAACTTGTTAAAGAACCATTTAAAACAACGATTAGGCAACACTTTCTGACTAATAGAGCTTTCGATAAATGGAACGGCTTGTCAAACCGCGTTGTTGGCGCAACTTCGGTATATCAGTTCAAAAAACGTTTTGATGAACTGTAGTAAAAGCTTCAAGTTTACAATAACTACTTATCAAGATATTAAATAAATAAGAGCCTGCATTCAAAGCGACTAGTAACCAAATTCTTTCAATAAATTGCAAAATAGGTTTGCCTCTGCAATTTTTCAAAGTTTAATAATAATAATAATAATAATAAATGGCGGCAAAAATTTTTATTTTAATAGTAATCTATAAATTTTTCAATATAATACTTAATGCTTTATTCCATTAGATAGCGCGCGCGGTCTTGTCTACCAAAACTATTTTATTTTAATACTTTTTGCTTATATAGATAGCGCTTCTTTGCGTCATTAAACCTATAGGTGTCGCTTTCATATTAAATTTATAGACTTTGCTACTATCATGAGTAATTTAAAACAAACTTCGTTATTAATTAAATTTTTTATATAAACTGTCCGCAGAATAGATTATATACATTGGTAGTAGAAATATAAAAAAATTTAATTTTATTATTATGTTTATTTTTTTTTAAAGAAATTAAAATTTTGTTAACTACTAAAAACTTTACAAATTTTAGTGGCAACGGCCATACCACGTTGATTGCACCAGTTCTCGTCCCCCAGTTCGAGCACAGCATCTGCAAGGAACGGATGGTCATTTTTCTGTGCCGAATAAAACTCAAAAAAGCTAATCGAAATTTTAAACGAAATAAATAAATAATAACGTGGAAAGTAGTGCAAAACAAAACGGTCAAAAAGTGTGTTGGTTAACTAAACAAGAGCCATCATGGCTCCGAAAAAAGAGAAAAAACAAACAAATAATAAGCTGAAGGATCTCAACATCGAAGGCAAACCAGCAGCAACAACGAGAAGCAAAGGGAAGCTGAACATCCCCGAAAAACTACCTGGCAACAGCAACATCTGCGATACAGATGGGAAAAGAGATGAACCAAGCGTCACAATCCACCCAGATGTAAAGACGCAAAACAAGTACGACTCCCTGAGCGAGGACGAAGAGGACGACGACCCAATGCCAACAAGCCAAATGGACAATCGGCAAAAGTCCAATAAGAAAGTTAAACTGCCACCACTAATAATCCAAGGAAGACTGGGACACAAAGAACTGGTCCAAATGTGCAGTGAAAATGCCGAAAGCAATTTTACCATTAAATATAATAAAAACACTACAGTGGTCACAGCAACTAAAACAGAAGATCACCAAAAAATTAAAGCCAAATTCTCACAAGAAAGTGTGCCCTATTACACATTCACGGACAAAACTACAAAAACTCATGGGTTTGTCCTAAAAGGACTCCAATTGGAACTAGAACCGGAAAATTTAAAGGACACCCTAGAATCACTCGATGTTAAAGTAATCACAGTATACAAAATGCGAAACGTCAAATCGCATATGTATATTGTGATTACTGAAAAGTGTGAAACTTTAAAAACCATGGCTCAGAAAGCCAAGGTCATAAATTATACCATCATCAAATGGGAACGCCACGACAATAAGAAGGGCATAATTCAATGCAAAAACTGCCAAGCATGGGGGCACGCCACGCTTAACTGCTATCTGCCTCCAAAATGCTTAAAATGCGCAGGAAAACACCAAACCAAACTCTGCGAAATCAAAGAAAAAACGAAAGAAAACGCCGCCAAAATTAAATGCGTTAACTGCAGCCAAAACCACACTGCAAATAGCGCATTATGTCCTGTCTATATAGAAAGGAAAAAATATATTGACGAAAAGAAGGCCAAGCAAAGAACTGGACAAAGAAAAACCTACGTGGAAGCTCCAATGCCACAAGAAAATCCGTGGGAAAAAAAGACGCTAGCGGCTACACACTCAATCCAGCTGCCGACTCAAAGTCCAATCAGAAATATACCAATAAGAAAAGAAACGGACTTCCCGCTCTTACAAGACCGCAGACGACAAACAGAAACAGGTAAGCACACCGCTGGTCCCTCTCTCTTAGACGGAGAACACACTAATACATCAGTAAACGCAAATAATAACCCCACCCCAAACATAAACGTACTATTTGAAATAGGACAACAACTAAAACAATTAACAAACTTCATTGACTTAAACAAACTACTGACGAACTTGACTGAAATTAATACAATGCTAATAACAAGACCCAAATAATAAACTAAAAGCAATAATGAAATTAATTGACTGCTGCAATGACATATAAACTAAACATAGCACAATGGAATTCAAATGCCATTAGGGCTAAAATACAGGAAGTGATTGCCTTTGTGTCAAAACACAAAATTGACATAATGGCAATCGCAGAAACAAAATTAAAAGACACGGACAAAGTTAAAATTAAAAATTACAAAATAGAACGACATGACCGACAAGACGCACTTCACGCTGCTGGTGGCGTCCTTTTCTTAATTAAGAACACTGTTCCGTATAAGCGCACTAAATCTATTAATTGCGGAATTGAGAACGTCACTATTGAATTACCTAATAAAATAAAACTAATCTCTGTCTACAATAAACCTTCAAATAATTTCACAACAAATCAACTAAGAACACTCACACAACATAACAAATGCATAATTCTAGGCGACTTAAACGCAAAACATGAAATGTGGAAATGCAATAGGTCCAACACAAATGGTAGAACGCTTAAAAGCTTTGCAGAAAATAATAATATTGTCATTAATTATCCTAACAAGCACACACACTACCCAACAAACGGAATGACACCCACAACACTAGACATAACACTCACTAAACACACGACAATCAGTAAACCTATCACACTTACAGAACTTAACTCGGATCACAACCCAGTCATTTTCACTATCAATAATCAACTCAAAGAACCTCGAAATATTAAAATCACATCTTATAAACACACTGACTGGGTTGCGTTCCGAAAAGAACTAGACCACAAAATTAAAATAAACACAAACATAGACACAATCACAAAACTAAACTACGAAGTAAATAATTTTACCAAAACACTACAACTGCTTAAAAACAAACACACAACTACCAAAACAATAGACACAAGCAGAGATCATCTTCCCGAAGAAATTGTCAGTCTAATCAAAGCGCGAAATCGCCTTCGAGAGTCATCACAAAGATATAATGACAAGCAACTGTATGAACATGTCAAAACGTTGACAAAAGAAATACAAAACGACATCAACATGCACAGGAATAATAGATTCCAAAAAATGCTAGAAAAACTCTCCACAACTGACAATTCCATCTGGAAGATGACAAGAAAGCTCAAAAACACACACACAGACATTCCAACACTTACTACACTAAACAAAGAAGCCCTAACTAACCAAGATAAAGCTGAACTATTAGCAGAACACTATAAAAACGTGTTCATAATAGAAGAGAATCCCAATACCTCACACCACTCCAAAGTAATAAACACAAATATTCCTTTCATAAATTATCACACCAGCACCTCCCAATACGACCCCAAACACCTAACTGATCCCATACTCCTCAAAG
This sequence comes from Lagria hirta, assembly GCA_947359425.1. Classification (NCBI taxonomy): domain Eukaryota; kingdom Metazoa; phylum Arthropoda; class Insecta; order Coleoptera; family Tenebrionidae; genus Lagria; species Lagria hirta. Next base: position 32,004,659 of record OX375795.1, on the reverse strand, counting down.
AAATAATCAAAAATCTTCCCAATAACAAAGCACCAGGTCCAGACGAAATAAGCAACAAAATAATTAAAAACCTCTCCAAAAAATCAATAGTCCAACTCACACACATCATAAACACAATCATAAAACTAAAACACTTCCCAGAAACATACAAAAACGCCACAATCCACCCAATACCCAAACCCAACAAAAACCCCAACGATCCCTCCTCCTACAGACCAATATCCCTCCTAAACACCCTAGCTAAACTAAGTGAAAAAGTAATTATAAGTAACCTAAACAAAGAAATCACCAAAAGAAAAATAGAAAACAATAACCAATTTGGCTTCAAAAACAAACACAACACAACAATGCAACTCTGCAGGATAATTAATGACATACAAATAAACTACAACAAAGAAAATGTTACAAACATGGTCTTACTTGACTTTGAAAAAGCGTTCGACCATCTCTGGATTGACGGTCTCATTTCCAAATTAATTAAGTACAAACTACCCCCTCCTCTCATAATCCTTATAAACTCATACCTAAAAGACCGCACCTTCCAGGTAAGAGTAAACGATAACCTTTCCCAAACTAAACCTATAAGAGCCGGAGTCCCACAGGGATCCGTCCTTGGTCCTATCCTGTTTAACTTATACCTAAATGACATTCCAAAATTCCCCAAAACTAACGTAGCGCAATACGCAGACGACACTGCCTTATATGCGCATTCGTACTATGCGCAGGCAGCTAACTTACAACTGCAAATTCACAGCGATTTAATCGCTGAATATTGTAAAAAATGGTACATCAAAATTAATGCGCTTAAAACGGAACAGATTATTTTTGCTAAAAAAATTAAAAACATTAAACTTCTCTTCAACCCATTAAGGGTAAATGATATAAAAATAACGCCCACCACCAGCGTCAAGTACCTAGGTATGTACCTAGACACCAGACTAACATTGGACCGCAACACTAACTACTTATTGCAGAAGGGGGGGTGCGCCTTAAACAGCATATACCCCCTACTAGCAAAAAATAGTAAACTGACAAGACAAAACAAAATACTACTGTACAAAACAGTAATAAGACCGACAATAACATACGCAGCGCCAGCCTGGTCACAAATCTCAAACACTAAAATTAAAAAACTAGAAGTTTTTCAAAATAAATGTTTGAGATTGGCTACTGGCGCAAACAGATACACCAGAATCACAGACATACTAAACAACGCTAACACAGAAACAATACGACAATACACAAACACACTCGCCAACAATTTCTATGATCAACAAATAAAGCACAACACACTCACACAAAAAATCACAGACATAAACAACCAAAACAAACCTTTTAAAATTAAACACAAACTCATACATCAACACTTACCCATATTCAACAAAACAAAACACTAAAACACAGACCAGTAAAAAAAATTTGTATAAATGTAAATAGTCCCTAACATAAAACAAAAAAGTTTTTTTCAACAAAAAGGCGGGTTTTTAAAAAATTTTCCCACCCAAAACACAAAACACAAACACAACACAACAACATAAGAAACAAAAGCCCACACGACTAAATGACAAACCAAACGACAAAACAAAAGAGCATACCTCTCACTGATGCATTAGTGAAACTCCAGGTAGGATAAGCGAACAGCAGGAGCTTACCACATCACCCTCCCCAAAGAAGAAAAACAGAAGAAAGAAGATATGAAAATTATTGTAAATAAAATTGTATCTGAACTATTATCTTCTGTTCTAAAAATTTGTAAAATATCAATAAAGATTATTTGAATGAAAGTTCTCGTCCGATCACTGAAGTTAAGCAACGTCGGGCGCGGTCAGTACTTGGATGGGTGACCGCTTGGGAACACCGCGTGCCGTTGTCTCTTTTTTTTTTGTTTAATTCTTGTTTCTTTTTCAATTGCTTGCTTTGAAATGTTTGGCACAATAAACTATTCACCCAGTTTTACACCACGTGGTAAAAAAATTATTTGATAATAATCTCTAAAGCTCTTGATATTAACCAAGTGGCCATCATCAGCAGATGATGAGTAAAACTCTGATCAATAATTATATATGAGTTCTAATAATTATAATCTCTCTATAATATGATCTTCTTCAGATTATAGTATCAATGATGATAAAAGAAAACAATTGTAAACATGCGTGTTAAGAAATTGAGAGAGCGCGAGTAAACGGCGGTAGTAGATGTGATTTACTTATAAATGCCAAATGCCTCGACATCGAAAATATGACTGACATGAATGAAGATTATCAGTTCAATTTAGTTATAGTTCACCTTAAAAAAAAATTAATAAAACAAGATATCTAAAATTGAAAAAAAAAATAAATAAATAAATAAAAATAAACAATAAAACTAAAAGTTAGATAATAAAAAAACACTTATAATAAAACAAGAAGTTTAGTTATATAAAACTTTGTTAAAAAAACACAAATAAAACAAGAAGTTACATTATATAAAACTTTGTTAAAAAAAAAACCTACATTGCATTACAAATGCAATGTAGGCTTTACTAAATATTATTATTATTATTAAATATTTAATAATAATAATAATTTAAATACGGGGTTTTGTCTCATCGACAAGACGAATCCCCAAGCGGAGGGCCGAGTCTCAATAGATCGCAGCGTGGAAACTGCTCTACCGAGTACAACACCCTGCCAGGTACGTAAGTCGTCTAGAGACAATTCCGAGTTTCAACATCGAACTAAAGTTACCCATGTTTAACCGTTAAGATACCTAATTGAATATAGCAAGATTGATCCCACCGCCAATTAATGGTAACATACGGCAAATAAGGCTCGTGCGACGAATGACGCGTACGTCATCCGCCTAGTAAAGTCACATTGTTTTGAGCCTATCGACTTTTGAAACTCCTAAAAGTATCGTTGCCACCTTTGACTAGAAAGGATACGGCCTCAGAGGCGTTCAGGCATAATCCCACAGATGGTAGCTTCGCACTACCGCCCGCTCGAGCGAATGCGTGAACCAAATGTCCTCTCGTACTGAGCAGGATTACTATCGCAACGACGAGTCATCAGTAGGGTAAAACTAACCTGTCTTACGACGGTCTAAACCCAGCTCACGTTCCCTATTAGCGGGTGAACAATCCGACGCTTGGCGAGTTCTGCTTCGCAATGATAGGAAGAGCCGACATCGAAGGATCAAAAAGCGACGTCGCTATAAACGCTTGGCCGCCACAAGCCAGTTATCCCTGTGGTAAATTTTCTGACACCTCTTGCTGAAAACTCTTTAAGCCAAAAGGATCGATAGGCAGTGCTTTCGCAGTCCCTATGCGTACTGAACATCGGGATCAAGCCAGCTTTTGCTCTTTTGCTTTTTTGCTCTACGCAAGGTTTCTGTCCTCGCTGAGCTGGCCTTAGGACACCTGCGTTATTCTTTGACAGATGTACCGCCCCAGTCAAACTCCCTGTTTGGCAGTGTCCTCGAATTGGATCACGCGGGAGCGTATATTGACAAACGAAACAAAAGTATCTAAAACGAACAAACTGAACGCGCAAACGAACAGTTACGAAACAAAAAAGACACAATGAACGAAACGCCACTCTTCGCGCTTGGCTCAAGAACACCGTAACAGTCGCCGCTCGTAAGCAAACGACGTACGCGTTCCGCCTCACCGAGCAAGTAAAGAAACGATGAAAGTAATGGTATTTCACCGTCGATGTTGCCATCTCCCACTTATGCTACACCTCTCATGTCTCCTTACAATGCCAGACTACAGTCAAGCTCAACAGGGTCTTCTTTCCCCGCTAATTTTTCCAAGCCCGTTTCCTTGGCAGTGGTTTCGCTAGATAGTGGGTAGGGACAGTGAGAATCTCGGAAATCCATTCATGGGCGTCACTAATTAGATGACGAAGCATTTGGCTATTATAAGAGAGTCATAGTTACGACCGCCACCAGGGGGTCAGGGGAGGCGGTTAGCTCTCCCAGTTAGTGCAAGCCTACCCGGTAGTGTCAGCTGCAGTCTCCACAAGTCCCCAGAGCATACCAAGTTAGATCGCACCGCAGTGTTGGACTGTTACAGCTCCTAGTCCCCACCTGAAGATAAGATGGAGGGCCCGGTATTGCAATCCCCTATATGTACCTCTGGTTATCCGCCCGTATTTTCTACTTTTTCTTCTTTATTCAGTTTTTTTCTTCATTTTTTTGTTTTTCTTTTCTCTTTTCTTTCTTTTTCTTTATTTTATCTACTTTCTTCTTATTTTCTGGTTATATTTCTTTATTTTTTCTACTTTCTTTTTTTTATGCTTTTTTCTTATGCTTTTTTCTTCTAATTTCTTTTTTATCTTAATTTTTTATACTTTCTTTTTTTTATCTACATTTTCTTTTCTTTTCTTTATATTTCTTCTATTATCTTCATTTTTCTTCTCTTTTCCTCTTTTCTCTCCATTTTTCCTCTCTTTTTTCTCCATTTTTTTTTATGCTTTTTTCTTTATTTAATGCTTTTCTCTTCTTTTTATTTTTATTACTTTGTTCTTTTTTTCTTTATTTTTCTCCTTTCTTCTTTTTTTTTGGTTTATTATCAATTTTATTATTAAGGTTAGAATACCTTGACACCATACAATTTTTTAATATTTTATATATTTATAAATTTCTGCTTCTGACACTCTACATTATGAAAACATTATTTTCCATATAATTTTTCATTCTGTTTATACTTAAATCATCTCATATTTTTTAGTTTAACATTTGTTTATTTCTATTTTTTTTTTTTGATATGTCATAGCAAGCACAATAACTAATCTGTCAATGTTAATAAATGTTTATGACGTCACAAAAAAAGATTTGCGATTTTAAATTTAAAAATTTTTATGAAATAATATAAAACAGATTTTTCAAGGTCAAGATCTTGTAATGATGACGTTGAAGTAGTGGGAGGAGCAACTGCACACCCACTCTCTTCTTTTAAACGTAAATTAGAAATGAACTGAAATAATTTAAGAATGAATTGACTATAAACTACTAGAATGTACTAAAATAAGTACTACACACTAAAAGAATAAAAAAAAAGATATAATTTTTATTATAAACAGAGTATTGTTGCTTATCTCTAATAAATGGCGGCAAAAATTTTTATTTTAATAGTAATCTATAAATTTTTCAATATAATACTTAATGCTTTATTCCATTAGATGGCGCGCGCGGTCTTGTCTACCAAAACTATTTTATTTTAATACTTTTTGCTTATATAGATAGCGCTTCTTTGCGTCATTAAACCTATAGATGTCGCTTTCATATTAAATTTATAGACTTTGCTACTATCATGAGTAATTTAAAACAAACTTCGTTATTAATTAAATTTTTTATATAAACTGTCCGCAGAATATATTATTTACATTGGTAGTAGAAATATAAAAAAATTTAATTTTATTATTATGTTTATTTTTTTTTAAAGAAATTAAAATTTTGTTAACTACTAAAAACTTTACAAATTTTAGTGGCAACCGCCATACCACGTTGATTGCACCAGTTTCTCGTCCCCCAGTTCGAGCACAGCATCTGCAAGGAACGGATGGTCATTTTTCTGTGCCGAATAAAACTCAAAAAAGCTAATCGAAATTTTAAACGAAATAAATAAATAATAACGTGGAAAGTAGTGCAAAACAAAACGGTCAAAAAGTGTGTTGGTTAACTAAACAAGAGCCATCATGGCTCCGAAAAAAGAGAAAAAACAAACAAATAATAAGCTGAAGGATCTCAACATCGAAGACAAACCAGCAGCAACAACGAGAAGCAAAGGGAAGCTGAACATCCCCGAAAAACTACCTGGCAACAGCAACATCTGCGATACAGATGGGAAAAGAGATGAACCAAGCGTCACAATCCACCCAGATGTAAAGACGCAAAACAAGTACGACTCCCTGAGCGAGGACGAAGAGGACGACGACCCAATGCCAACAAGCCAAATGGACAATCGGCAAAAGTCCAATAAGAAAGTTAAACTGCCACCACTAATAATCCAAGGAAGACTGGGACACAAAGAACTGGTCCAAATGTGCAGTGAAAATGCCGAAAGCAATTTTACTATTAAATATAATAAAAACACTACAGTGGTCACAGCAACTAAAACAGAAGATCTCCAAAAAATTAAAGCCAAATTCTCACAAGAAAGTGTGCCCTATTACACATTCACGGACAAAACTACAAAAACTCATGGGTTTGTCCTAAAAGGACTCCAATTGGAACTAGAACCGGAAGATTTAAAGGACACCCTAGAATCACTCGATGTTAAAGTAATCACAGTATACAAAATGCGAAACGTCAAATCGCATATGTATATTGTGATTACTGAAAAGTGTGAAACTTTAAAAACCATGGCTCAGAAAGCCAAGGTCATAAATTATACCATCATCAAATGGGAACGCCACGACAATAAGAAGGGCATAATTCAATGCAAAAACTGCCAAGCATGGGGGCACGCCACGCTTAACTGCTATCTGCCTCCAAAATGCTTAAAATGCGCAGGAAAACACCAAACCAAACTCTGCGAAATCAAAGAAAAAACGGAAGAAAACGCCGCCAAAATTAAATGCGTTAACTGCAGCCAAAACCACACTGCAAATAGCGCATTATGTCCTGTCTATATAGAAAGGAAAAAATATATTGACGAAAAGAAGGCCAAGCAAAGAACTGGACAAAGAAAAACCTACGTGGAAGCTCCAATGCCACAAGAAAATCCGTGGGAAAAAAAGACGCTAGCGGCGACACACTCAATCCAGCTGCCGACTCAAAGTCCAATCAGAAATATACCAATAAGAAAAGAAACGGACTTCCCGCTCTTACAAGACCGCAGACGACAAACAGAAACAGGTAAGCACACCGCTGGTCCCTCTCTCTTAGACGGAGAACACACTAATACATCAGTAAACGCAAATAATAACCCCACCCCAGACATAAACGTACTATTTGAAATAGGACAACAACTAAAACAATTAACAAACTTCATTGACTTAAACAAACTACTGACGAACTTGACTGAAATTAATACAATGCTAAGACAAGACCCAAATAATAAACTAAAAGCAATAATGAAATTAATTGACTGCTGCAATGACATATAAACTAAACATAGCACAATGGAATTCAAATGCCATTAGGGCTAAAATACAGGAAGTGATTGCCTTTGTGTCAAAACACAAAATTGACATAATGGCAATCGCAGAAACAAAATTAAAAGACACGGACAGAGTTAAAATTAAAAATTACAAAATAGAACGACATGACCGACAAGACGCACTTCACGCTGCTGGTGGCGTCCTTTTCTTAATTAAGAACACTGTTCCGTATAAGCGCACTAAATCTATTAATTGCGGAATTGAGAACGTCACTATTGAATTACCTAATAAAATAAAACTAATCTCTGTCTACAATAAACCTTCAAATAATTTCACAACAAATCAACTAAGAACACTCACACAACATAACAAATGCATAATTCTAGGCGACTTAAACGCAAAACATGAAATGTGGAAATGCAATAGGTCCAACACAAATGGTAGAACGCTTAAAAGCTTTGCAGAAAATAATAATATTGTCATTAATTATCCTAACAAGCACACACACTACCCAACAAACGGAATGACACCCACAACACTAGACATAACACTCACTAAACACACGACAATCAGTAAACCTATCACACTTACAGAACTTAACTCGGATCACAACCCAGTCATTTTCACTATCAATAATCAACTCAAAGAACCTCGAAATATTAAAATCACATCTTATAAACACACTGACTGGGTTGCGTTCCAAAAAGAACTAGACCACAAAATTAAAATAAACACAAACATAGACACAATAACAAAACTAAACTACGAAGTAAATAATTTTACCAAAACACTACAACTGCTTAAAAACAAACACACAACTACCAAAACAATAGACACAAGCAGAGATCATCTTCCCGAAGAAATTGTCAGTCTAATCAAAGCGCGAAATCGCCTTCGAGAGTCAGCACAAAGATATAACGACAAGCAACTGTATGAACATGTCAAAACGTTGACAAAAGAAATACAAAACGACGACATCAACATGCACAGGAATAATAGATTCCAAAAAATGCTAGAAAAACTCTCCACAACTGACAATTCCATCTGGAAGATGACAAGAAAGCTCAAAAACACACACACAGACATTCCAACACTTACTACACTAAACAAAGAAGCCCTAACTAACCAAGATAAAGCTGAACTATTAGCAGAACACTATAAAAACGTGTTCATAATAGAAGAGAATCCCAATACCTCACACCACTCCAAAGTAATAAACACAAATATTCCTTTCATAAATTATCACACCAGCACCTCCCAATACGACCCCAAACACCTAACTGATCCCATACTCCTCAAAGAAATAATCAAAAAACTTCCCAATAACAAAGCACCAGGTCCAGACGAAATAAGCAACAAAATAATTAAAAACCTCTCCAAAAAATCAATAGTCCAACTCACACACATCATAAACACAATCATAAAACTAAAACACTTCCCAGAAACATACAAAAACGCCACAATCCACCCAATACCCAAACCCAACAAAAACCCCAACGATCCCTCCTCCTACAGACCAATATCCCTCCTAAACACCCTAGCTAAACTAAGTGAAAAAGTAATTATAAGTAACCTAAACAAAGAAATCACCAAAAGAAAAATAGAAAACAATAACCAATTTGGCTTCAAAAACAAACACAACACAACAATGCAACTCTGCAGGATAATTAATGACATACAAATAAACTACAACAAAGAAAATGTTACAAACATGGTCTTACTTGACTTTGAAAAAGCGTTCGACCATCTCTGGATTGACGGTCTCATTTCCAAATTAATTAAGTACAAACTACCCCCTCCTCTCATAATCCTTATAAACTCATACCTAAAAAACCGCACCTTCCAGGTAAGAGTAAACGATAACCTTTCCCAAACTAAACCTATAAGAGCCGGAGTCCCACAGGGATCCGTCCTTGGTCCTATCCTGTTTAACTTATACCTAAATGACATTCCAAAATTCCCCAAAACTAACGTAGCGCAATACGCAGACGACACTGCCTTATATGCGCATTCGTACTATGCGCAGGCAGCTAACTTACAACTGCAAATTCACAGCGATTTAATCGCTGAATATTGTAAAAAATGGTACATCAAAATTAATGCGCTTAAAACGGAACAGATTATTTTTGCTAAAAAAATTAAAAACATTAAACTTCTCTTCAACCCATTAAGGGTAAATGATATAAAAATAACGCCCACCACCAGCGTCAAGTACCTAGGTATGTACCTAGACACCAGACTAACATTGGACCGCAACACTAACTACTTATTGCAGAAGGGGGGGTGCGCCTTAAACAGCATATACCCCCTACTAGCAAAAAATAGTAAACTGACAAGACAAAACAAAATACTACTGTACAAAACAGTAATAAGACAGACAATAACATACGCAGCGCCAGCCTGGTCACAAATCTCAAACACTAAAATTAAAAAACTAGAAGTTTTTCAAAATAAATGTTTGAGATTGGCTACTGGCGCAAACAGATACACCAGAATCACAGACATACTAAACAACGCTAACACAGAAACAATACGACAATACACAAACACACTCGCCAACAATTTCTATGATCAACAAATAAAGCACAACACACTCACACAAAAAATCACAGACATAAACAACCAAAACAAACCTTTTAAAATTAAACACAAACTCATACATCAACACTTACCCATATTCAACAAAACAAAACACTAAAACACAGACCAGTAAAAAAAAAAAAATTTGTATATATGTAAATAGTCCCTAACATAAAACAAAAAAGTTTTTTTTCAACAAAAAGGCGGGTTTTTAAAAAATTTTCCCACCCAAAACACAAAACACAAACACAACACAACAACATAAGAAACAAAAGCCCACACGACTAAATGACAAACCAAACGACAAAACAAAAGAGCACACCTCTCACTGATGCATTAGTGAAACTCCAGGTAGGATAAGCGAACAGCAGGAGCTTACCACATCACCCTCCCCAAAGAAGAAAAACAGAAGAAAGAAGATATGAAAATTATTGTAAATAAAATTGTATCTGAACTATTATCTTCTGTTCTAAAAATTTGTAAAATATTAGCAATAAAGATTATTTGAATTGAGTTCTCGTCCGATCACTGAAGTTAAGCAACGTCGGGCGCGGTCAGTACTTGGATGGGTGACCGCTTGGGAACACCGCGTGCCGTTGTCTCTTTTTTTTTTGTTTAATTCTTGTTTCTTTTTCAATTGCTTGCTTTGAAATGTTTGGCACAATAAACTATTCACCCAGTTTTACACCACGTGGTAAAAAAATTATTTGATAATAATCTCTAAAGCTCTTGATATTAACCAAGTGGCCATCATCAGCAGATGATGAATAAAACTCTGATCAATAATTATATATGAGTTCTAATAATTATAATCTCTCTATAATATGATCTTCTTCAGATTATATTATCAATGATGATAAAAGAAAACAATTGTAAACATGCGTGTTAAGAAATTGAGAGAGCGCGAGTAAACGGCGGTAGTAGATGTGATTTACTTATAAATGCCAAATGCCTCGACATCGAAAATATGACTGACATGAATGAAGATTATCAGTTCAATTTAGTTATAGTTCACCTTAAAAAAAAATTAATAAAACAAGGTATCTAAAATTGAAAAAAAAAATAAATAAATAAATAAAAATAAACAATAAAACTAAAAGTTAGATAATAAAAAAACATTTATAATAAAACAAGAAGTTTAGTTATATAAAACTTTGTTAAAAAAACACAAATAAAACAAGAAGTTACATTATATAAAACTTTGTTAAAAAAAAAACCTACATTGCATTACAAATGCAATGTAGGCTTTACTAAATATTATTATTATTATTAAATATTTAATAATAATAACAATTTAAATACGGGGTCTTGTCTCATCGACAAGACGAATCCCCAAGCGGAGGGCCGAGTCTCAATAGATCGCAGCGTGGAAACTGCTCTACCGAGTACAACACCCTGCCAGGTACGTAAGTCGTCTAGAGACAATTCCGAGTTTCAACATCGAACTAAAGTTACCCATGTTTAACCGTTAAGATACCTAATTGAATATAGCAAGATTGATCCCACCGCCAATTAATGGTTACATACGGCAAATAAGGCTCGTGCGACGAATGACGCGTACGTCATCCGCCTAGTAAAGTCACATTGTTTTGAGCCTATCGACTCTTGAAACTCCTAAAAGTATCGTTGCCACCTTTGACTAGAAAGGATACGGCCTCAGAGGCGTTCAGGCATAATCCCACGGATGGTAGCTTCGCACCACCGCCCGCTCGAGCGAGTGCGTGAACCAAATGTCCTCTCGTACTGAGCAGGATTACTATCGCAACGACGAGTCATCAGTAGGGTAAAACTAACCTGTCTTACGACGGTCTAAACCCAGCTCACGTTCCCTATTAGCGGGTGAACAATCCGACGCTTGGCGAGTTCTGCTTCGCAATGATAGGAAGAGCCGACATCGAAGGATCAAAAAGCGACGTCGCTATAAACGCTTGGCCGCCACAAGCCAGTTATCCCTGTGGTAAATTTTCTGACACCTCTTGCTGAAAACTCTTTAAGCCAAAAGGATCGATAGGCAGTGCTTTCGCAGTCCCTCTGCGTACTGAACATCGGGATCAAGCCAGCTTTTGCTCTTTTGCTTTTTTGCTCTACGCAAGGTTTCTGTCTTCGCTGAGCTGGCCTTAGGACACCTGCGTTATTCTTTGACAGATGTACCGCCCCAGTCAAACTCCCCGTTTGGCAGTGTCCTCGAATTGGATCACGCGGGAGCGTATATTGACAAACGAAACAAAAGTATCTAAAACGAACAAACTGAACGCGCAAACGAACAGTTACGAAACAAAAAAGACACAATGAACGAAACGCCACTCTTCGCGCTTGGTTCAAGAACACCGTAACAGTCGCCGCTCGTAAGCAAACGACGTACGCGTTCCGCCTCACCGAGCAAGTAAAGAAACGATGAAAGTAATGGTATTTTACCGTCGATGTTGCCATCTCCCACTTATGCTACACCTCTCATGTCTCCTTACAATGCCAGACTACAGTCAAGCTCAACAGGGTCTTCTTTCCCCGCTAATTTTTCCAAGCCCGTTTCTTTGGCAGTGGTTTCGCTAGATAGTGGGTAGGGACAGTGAGAATCTCGGAAATCCATTCATGGGCGTCACTAATTAGATGACGAAGCATTTGGCTATTATAAGAGAGTCATAGTTACGACCGCCACCAGGGGGTCAGGGGAGGCGGTTAGCTCTCCCAGTTAGTGCAAGCCTACCCGGTAGTGTCAGCTGCAGTCTCCACAAGTCCCCAGAGCATACCAAGTTAGATCGCACCGCAGTGTTGGACTGTTACAGCTCCTAGTCCCCACCTGAAGATAAGATGGAGGGCCCGGTATTGCAATCCCCTATATGTACCTCTGGTTATCCGCCCGTATTTTCTACTTTTTCTTCTTAATTCAGTTTTTTTCTTCATTTTTTTGTTTTTCTTTTCTCTTTTCTTTCTTTTTCTTTATTTTATCTACTTTCTTCTTATTTTCTGGTTATATTTCTTTATTTTTTCTACTTTCTTTTTTTTATGCTTTTTTCTTATGCTTTTTTCTTCTAATTTCTTTTTTATCTTAATTTTTTATACTTTCTTTTTTTTATCTACATTTTCTTTTCTTTTCTTTATATTTCTTCTATTATCTTCATTTTTCTTCTCTTTTCCTCTTTTCTCTCCATTTTTCCTCTTTTTTTTCTCCATTTTTTTTTATGCTTTTTTCTTTATTTAATGCTTTTCTCTTCTTTTTATTTTTATTACTTTGTTCTTTTTTTCTTTATTTTTCTCCTTTCTTCTTTTTTTTTTGGTTTATTATCAATTTTATTAATAAGGTTAGAATACCTTGACACCATACAATTTTTTAATATTTTATATATTTATAAATTTCTGCTTCTGACACTCTACATTATGAAAACATTATTTTCCATATAATTTTTCATTCTGTTTATACTTAAATCATCTCATATTTTTTAGTTTAACATTTGTTTATTTCTATTTTTTTTTTTTGATATGTCATAGCAAGCACAATAACTAATCTGTCAATGTTAATAAATGTTTATGACGTCACAAAAAAAGATTTGCGATTTTAAATTTAAAAATTTTTATGAAATAATATAAAACAGATTTTTTAAGGTCAAGATCTTGTAATGATGACGTTGAAGTAGTGGGAGGAGCAACTGCACACCCACTCTCTTCTTTTAAACGTAAATTAGAAATGAACTGAAATAATTTAAGAATGAATTGACTATAAACTACTAGAATGTACTAAAATAAGTACTACACACTAAAAGAATAAAAAAAAAGATATAATTTTTATTATAAACAGAGTATTGTTGCTTATCTCTAATAAATGGCGGCAAAAATTTTTATTTTAATAGTAATCTATAAATTTTTCAATATAATACTTAATGCTTTATTCCATTAGATGGCGCGCGCGGTCTTGTCTACCAAAACTATTTTATTTTAATACTTTTTGCTTATATAGATAGCGCTTCTTTGCGTCATTAAACCTATAGATGTCGCTTTCATATTAAATTTATAGACTTTGCTACTATCATGAGTAATTTAAAACAAACTTCGTTATTAATTAAATTTTTTATATAAACTGTCCGCAGAATATATTATATACATTGGTAGTAGAAATATAAAAAAATTTAATTTTATTATTATGTTTATTTTTTTTTAAAGAAATTAAAATTTTGTTAACTACTAAAAACTTTACAAATTTTAGTGGCAACGGCCATACCACGTTGATTGCACCAGTTCTCGTCCGATCACTGAAGTTAAGCAACGTCGGGCGCGGTCAGTACTTGGATGGGTGACCGCTTGGGAACACCGCGTGCCGTTGTCTCTTTTTTTTTTGTTTAATTCTTGTTTCTTTTTCAATTGCTTGCTTTGAAATGTTTGGCACAATAAACTATTCACCCAGTTTTACACCACGTGGTAAAAAAATTATTTGATAATAATCTCTAAAGCTCTTGATATTAACCAAGTGGCCATCATCAGCAGATGATGAGTAAAACTCTGATCAATAATTATATATGAGTTCTAATAATTATAATCTCTCTATAATATGATCTTCTTCAGATTATATTATCAATGATGATAAAAGAAAACAATTGTAAACATGCGTGTTAAGAAATTGAGAGAGCGCGAGTAAACGGCGGTAGTAGATGTGATTTACTTATAAATGCCAAATGCCTCGACATCGAAAATATGACTGACATGAATGAAGATTATCAGTTCAATTTAGTTATAGTTCACCTTAAAAAAAAATTAATAAAACAAGGTATCTAAAATTGAAAAAAAAAAAAAATAAATAAATAAAAATAAACAATAAAACTAAAAGTTAGATAATAAAAAAACATTTATAATAAAACAAGAAGTTTAGTTATATAAAACTTTGTTAAAAAAACACAAATAAAACAAGAAGTTACATTATATAAAACTTTGTTAAAAAAAAAACCTACATTGCATTACAAATGCAATGTAGGCTTTACTAAATATTATTATCATTATTAAATATTTAATAATAATAATAATTTAAATACGGGGTCTTGTCTCATCGACAAGACGAATCCCCAAGCGGAGGGCCGAGTCTCAATAGATCGCAGCGTGGAAACTGCTCTACCGAGTACAACACCCTGCCAGGTACGTAAGTCGTCTAGAGACAATTCCAAGTTTCAACATCGAACTAAAGTTACCCATGTTTAACCGTTAAGATACCTAATTGAATATAGCAAGATTGATCCCACCGCCAATTAATGGTAACATACGGCAAATAAGGCTCGTGCGACGAATGACGCGTACGTCATCCGCCTAGTAAAGTCACATTGTTTTGAGCCTATCGACTCTTGAAACTCCTAAAAGTATCGTTGCCACCTTTGACTAGAAAGGATACGGCCTCAGAGGCGTTCAGGCATAATCCCACGGATGGTAGCTTCGCACCACCGCCCGCTCGAGCGAGTGCGTGAACCAAATGTCCTCTCGTACTGAGCAGGATTACTATCGCAACGACGAGTCATCAGTAGGGTAAAACTAACCTGTCTTACGACGGTCTAAACCCAGCTCACGTTCCCTATTAGCGGGTGAACAATCCGACGCTTGGCGAGTTCTGCTTCGCAATGATAGGAAGAGCCGACATCGAAGGATCAAAAAGCGACGTCGCTATAAACGCTTGGCCGCCACAAGCCAGTTATCCCTGTGGTAAATTTTCTGACACCTCTTGCTGAAAACTCTTTAAGCCAAAAGGATCGATAGGCAGTGCTTTCGCAGTCCCTATGCGTACTGAACATCGGGATCAAGCCAGCTTTTGCTCTTTTGCTTTTTTGCTCTACGCAAGGTTTCTGTCCTCGCTGAGCTGGCTTTAGGACACCTGCGTTATTCTTTGACAAATGTACCGCCCCAGTCAAACTCCCTGTTTGGCAGTGTCCTCGAATTGGATCACGCGGGAGCGTATATTGACAAACGAAACAAAAGTATCTAAAACGAACAAACTGAACGCGCAAACGAACAGTTACGAAACAAAAAAGACACAATGAACGAAACGCCACTCTTCGCGCTTGGCTCAAGAACACCGTAACAGTCGCCGCTCGTAAGCAAACGACGTACGCGTTCCGCCTCACCGAGCAAGTAAAGAAACGATGAAAGTAATGGTATTTTACCGTCGATGTTGCCATCTCCCACTTATGCTACACCTCTCATGTCTCCTTACAATGCCAGACTACAGTCAAGCTCAACAGGGTCTTCTTTCCCCGCTAATTTTTCCAAGCCCGTTTCCTTGGCAGTGGTTTCGCTAGATAGTGGGTAGGGACAGTGAGAATCTCGGAAATCCATTCATGGGCGTCACTAATTAGATGACGAAGCATTTGGCTATTATAAGAGAGTCATAGTTACGACCGCCACCAGGGGGTCAGGGGAGGCGGTTAGCTCTCCCAGTTAGTGCAAGCCTACCCGGTAGTGTCAGCTGCAGTCTCCACAAGTCCCCAGAGCATACCAAGTTAGATCGCACCGCAGTGTTGGACTGTTACAGCTCCTAGTCCCCACCTGAAGATAAGATGGAGGGCCCGGTATTGCAATCCCCTATATGTACCTCTGGTTATCCGCCCGTATTTTCTACTTTTTCTTCTTTATTCAGTTTTTTTCTTCATTTTTTTGTTTTTCTTTTCTCTTTTCTTTCTTTTTCTTTATTTTATCTACTTTCTTCTTATTTTCTGGTTATATTTCTTTATTTTTTCTACTTTCTTTTTTTTATGTTTTTTTCTTATGCTTTTTTCTTCTAATTTCTTTTTTATCTTAATTTTTTATACTTTCTTTTTTTTATCTACATTTTCTTTTCTTTTCTTTATATTTCTTCTATTATCTTTATTTTTCTTCTCTTTTCCTCTTTTCTCTCCATTTTTCCTCTTTTTTTTCTCCATTTTTTTTTATGCTTTTTTCTTTATTTAATGCTTTTCTCTTCTTTTTATTTTTATTACTTTGTTTTTTTTTTCTTTATTTTTCTCCTTTCTTCTTTTTTTTTGGTTTATTATCAATTTTATTATTAAGGTTAGAATACCTTGACACCATACAATTTTTTAATATTTTATATATTTATAAATTTCTGCTTCTGACACTCTACATTATGAAAACATTATTTTCCATATAATTTTTCATTCTGTTTATACTTAAATCATCTCATATTTTTTAGTTTAACATTTGTTTATTTCTATTTTTTTTTTTTGATATGTCATAGCAAGCACAATAACTAATCTGTCAATGTTAATAAATGTTTATGACGTCACAAAAAAAGATTTGCGATTTTAAATTTAAAAATTTTTATGAAATAATATAAAACAGATTTTTCAAGGTCAAGATCTTGTAATGATGACGTTGAAGTAGTGGGAGGAGCAACTGCACACCCACTCTCTTCTTTTAAACGTAAATTAGAAATGAACTGAAATAATTTAAGAATGAATTGACTATAAACTACTAGAATGTACTAAAATAAGTACTACACACTAAAAGAATAAAAAAAAAGATATAATTTTTATTATAAACAGAGTATTGTTGCTTATCTCTAATAAATGGCGGCAAAAATTTTTATTTTAATAGTAATCTATAAATTTTTCAATATAATACTTAATGCTTTATTCCATTAGATGGCGCGCGCGGTCTTGTCTACCAAAACTATTTTATTTTAATACTTTTTGCTTATATAGATAGCGCTTCTTTGCGTCATTAAACCTATAGATGTCGCTTTCATATTAAATTTATAGACTTTGCTACTATCATGAGTAATTTAAAACAAACTTCGTTATTAATTAAATTTTTTATATAAACTGTCCGCAGAATATATTATATACATTGGTAGTAGAAATATAAAAAAATTTAATTTTATTATTATGTTTATTTTTTTTAAAGAAATTAAAATTTTGTTAACTACTAAAAACTTTACAAATTTTAGTGGCAACGGCCATACCACGTTGATTGCACCAGTTCTCGTCCCAGTTCTCGTCGAGCAGCCGAACCGAAAGGACGTGCTAAAGCCAGCAGGTACGCAACGCAGGTACCCAAAGTACTTGACCAACGGTAATTTAAAAACCACGTGGCAATAAGCCACATTTATTAACATTAGTGTAGTGATTAAAACAATAGTAATAAATAATAAACTAAATAATAATAAAAATAGTGTGATAAGTGATAATAATAATCGTGAAAAGTCAATAAATAATTAAAAATCCAATTAACCATGGACGACCCAATGAATGATCCTACCGATGCATTCAAAAAACCCTCAAAAACCATCATCGAAAAGCATAAAAGAAAAAAGAAGAAAAAATCCATAGATGACGAGCCACGTGACAAAAAACAAAAAAATAATCAAAATCAGGACAAATTACCCACGACGACGGAAGACGAAGACATGGATGACGATTACGAAGAAAGTGAAACGGAGAAAACCCGAATTAATATACCAATAAAAAATCAATATGACCCCATCTCCCACGTGCCTCCAGAAAAAGAAGGAATTAAAACAATACCCTTGATAAAACCTAAAATCAACGATAAGCCACCACCAATTATCATAAATCACAGAAATTACGTCCATAAGGAACTATTAAAAATTTGTGGAGACAACACCCAACAGGACTTTACAATTAAATACAATCGAAATAGCACCATCATCCTAACAAACAATAATGAAGATTACAAATCAATGATGAATATTCTAAAAACAAATGATGCTCGATTCTACACATACACTCCAAAAACTGAAAAACAACACGGTTTTGTGCTAAAAGGGCTGCAGGACTATCCTGAAATGAAAGAAATTCAAGAAGAATTGAAAACTAATGGACTCCCAATTCATCAAATGTATAAAATGAAGAACATCAAATAACAACTACATTGTAATCACAGATAACACCATAACACTACAACATCTGCAAGAAAAAATAAAACACATATCGCATACGGTCGTCCGATGGGAAAGGCATGAAAACAAAAGGACAATGATACAATGCAGACGGTGCCAAACATGGGGGCATGCCACCTCAAATTGCAATCTGGACATCAAATGCCTCAAATGCGCAAAAGAACACTACACATACACATGCCCCATCAAGGAAAAAACAGAAGAAAACGGCAAATTATTAAAATGCGCCAATTGCCAGGGAAATCATCCCGCCAACAGTACGACGTGCAGAGTATATATAGAACGGCTGGAATACATTAAAAATAAGAAAACAACCCTAAAACCAACAACAAAAAACCATAAAACAATACAGTATATTGAAGCCCCCTTTCCCGCTTCAAATCCATGGCGCCAGAACGAACAAAACAACATCCTGGACAGAAATTTCCCGGCCTTGAAACCTACCACTTTACACAGCAACACACAAAAGCAGGTACAAAAAATAACCAACCCTCAACAAACACTAACACCCCCCAGCAACAACACAAACAATAGTTCGCTTCAAACTGTAAGTGACACATATAATCTACTCAAGGATTTAAGTAAAGAATTTGACGAGCTCAACAAAAATGTTAATCTTAATAATTTACTAATTGCAGTTAGAGACCTAAATAGAGAACTTAATGGGGCAACTAGCCCAATAGACAAACTACTAAAAATGCAACAATTTATAAGTACAATACACATCTATGACATATAAATTAAAAATATGCAACTGGAATACCAATGGAATCAAAAATAAAATTCATGAAGTGATAGCCTTTTTATCAACACATAATGTTGATATCATGGCTATCACTGAAACAAAATTAAAAGTAGGCGACAAAATTAAATTTAAAAACTTCAATATCGCACGTAATGATAGGGACAGCAACCATGCGGCGGGCGGCGTAATGCTATTAATTAATAAAAATTTAAACTATAAAAATATCCCTCCTGTATCCTCAATAATAGAAAATGTCGGCATAGAGCTAGAGAACAAAGTCAAAATCTATGCGGTTTATAATAGACCAATAAATAACTTTAATAATAATGACTTAAACAAATTTGTTAACAATACAACAAAGCTTCTTTTAGTAGGGGATCTAAATGCAAAACATAAAAATTGGAACTGCGAGAGGGCAAACAAAAACGGAAACACATTAGCAGATTACACAATAAATAATAACTTAATAGTAAATTATCCAAACACACACACACATTTTCCTCCAAATGGTATGACACCCACAACACTCGACCTATTCCTAACAAAAAACATCAACATCACCACCCCACAATCATTATCAGAACTCAATTCAGACCACAATCCCATAATAACTGACATAATCACACACACACAGACAGACACTAACACAATAGAAATAATCACATACAAAAACACAAATTGGAAATCGTTTAAAACAGAATTAAACAATAAAATAACAATCAATAACAAAATCACAACAAAAGAAACACTCGAAAGCGAAATTAACAAATTCACACGCACACTACAAACCTTAAAAACCAAATATAGCAACACAAAAATTATCAACCCCAATAAAGATGACATACCGCTGCAAATTAAGCAATTAATTAAAAATCGCAACCATACCAGAAAATTAGCGCAATACACGTTGGACCTATATTATATAAATAAACAAAAAGAATTAACGAAACAAGTTCAAAGCCAAATCAGAACTTTCAGGGACACACAATTTAGAAACAAATTAATAAAATTAAATACCCAAGATAATTCTATTTGGAAATTTACGAAACAAATTAGAAAAACCCCTAATAACATTCCAACCCTTTTTCATAATAATAAAGAATCTTTTACAAATAAACAAAAAGCAAAAACAATGGCGGAATATTTTTCCAACATACACCAAAACAACACGGACAACGACACAAACAAACAAAAACAAATAACACAAACAATTAACGATTTGATTAACACACCCCATCACACAAACAACGATACACTCACACAGCTGTATACTCATCCAGAAGAAATTGAATCAATTATTAAAAAACTTCCAAATAACAAAGCCCCAGGCCCCGACCAACTAGAAAATAAACTAATAAAAAACCTAACAAAAAAAGCAATTGTCCAACTGACCCACATAATCAATTCAATATTCAAATTAAGCCATTACCCATCCTCGTTCAAGAAGTCAATAACAATACCCATCCCCAAACCAGGTAAAAATCCCGACAACCCATCGTCCTACCGACCCATAACACTACTAAATACATTATCTAAAATAACAGAAAAAATTATATTAAAACGATTAAACGACAAACTAACCGAAAATAATATCCAAAATAAATTCCAATTTGGATTCAAAAAAGCACACAACACTACGATGCAATTAAGTAGAATCATTAATGACATTCAAATTAACTTTAACAAACAAAAACATACTACAATGACACTCTTAGACATAGAAAAGGCTTTTGATAAATTATGGATCGAAGGCCTCACATATAAAATAAATAAAATGGGTCTACCCATACCACTCACTAAATTAATCCACTCGTACTTAATCAATCGAGAAATGCAAGTAAAAATTAAGAATAGCATATCCGCACCAAAAAGATTAGAAACCGGGGTACCTCAAGGCTCCGTCCTTGGACCCGTTTTGTTTAATCTATACATTAATGATATCCCCACTTTCAAAAACACTAAAATTGCACAATATGCGGACGATACAGCCATATACACACATTCCTATTGGGCGCAGGCTGCTATCGTCCAAACACAAATACACACACGTATGTTGGAAAAATATTTCGACGAGTGGAAAATTAAATTAAACGCACAAAAAACCGAATTAATTATTTTTTCAAGAAAATTTACAAACAATAAAATACTAAGCCCACTAATCATAAACCAACAAAAAATTGAACCAAAGCTCACAGTTAAATATTTGGGCATGCATTTAGACTCCCGACTTAATTACGGAAAACAAATTAATTATACTTTGCAAAAAGCAAACGCTGCTCTTTGCTCAATCTACTCATTAATGGCTAAAAACAGCAAAACGAGCACTAAAAACAAAATTCTCTTATACAAAACTTTAATAAGACCGGTAATGACTTATGCCGCTCCTGCATGGTCGCAAATACCTAAAACACGAATTAAAAAATTGGAGACCTTCCAAAATAAATGTCTGCGTCTAGCAACTAACTCAAACAGATACATAAGAATCACAGATTTACTCAAATTAGCAAAGACTGAAACCATACGTGAGTTTATTACCAAATTGTCAAATAAATTCTTTAAAATTCAAATCCACAACAATAGTTTAACCAGCGAAATTACAAATATTACTAAAACAAAAATTAATTTTAAAATAAAACATAGATTAATACATCAGCACCTCCCGGTTTTCTACGATAACTAATCAAATGTTGTCATTGGGAAACTAAGGGTGCTGACAAAAATTTGTACATAGTGTAAATAAATTAGGTTAAGATGTGAAATGGACGGTCAAGGACATAAATCCATGTTCTGCACTAGCATGTAGAAGTGGAGTATGAGCCAAAGACCGTCCAATAAAGTAAATTAAGGGTATTTTTTGAGTAGACTCTATGTGTCACTCCTTTTTCCCAAAATCCCAAACAAAAACTCCCACACGCAGAACCACCCTACCAATCTAAAGACGTCACCAAAAGTGGCCGTCACACTAAAGAAATAAGCCACGCCCACTTCCGGGAGCGAAAACCAACCAAAAAAGCAGAAATAAACGCCAGAGGCGTAGGAGTTCCAGTAAACCATCCACTTGCCAAGACAGGCGAAAAGAGGGAAGAGCCATTATGGGCATGGGACCTTTTATAGGAAGATGTTCATTTTCAGGGGTTCGTTCACTCCCATATGTCTGAAATGTATTATTAATTTGAATAAACTTGTTTTGAATTGAATTGAGTTCTCGTCCGATCACTGAAGTTAAGCAACGTCGGGCGCGGTCAGTACTTGGATGGGTGACCGCTTGGAAACACCGCGTGCCGTTGTCTCTTTTTTTTTTGTTTAATTCTTGTTTCTTTTTCAATTGCTTGCTTTGAAATGTTTGGCACAATAAACTATTCACCCAGTTTTACACCACGTGGTAAAAAAATTATTTGATAATAATCTCTAAAGCTCTTGATATTAACCAAGTGGCCATCATCAGCAGATGATGAGTAAAACTCTGATCAATAATTATATATGAGTTCTAATAATTATAATCTCTCTATAATATGATCTTCTTCAGATTATATTATCAATGATGATAAAAGAAAACAATTGTAAACATGCGTGTTAAGAAATTGAGAGAGCGCGAGTAAACGGCGGTAGTAGATGTGATTTACTTATAAATGCCAAATGCCTCGACATCGAAAATATGACTGACATGAATGAAGATTATCAGTTCAATTTAGTTATAGTTCACCTTAAAAAAAAATTAATAAAACAAGGTATCTAAAATTGAAAAAAAAAATAAATAAATAAATAAAAATAAACAATAAAACTAAAAGTTAGATAATAAAAAAACATTTATAATAAAACAAGAAGTTTAGTTATATAAAACTTTGTTAAAAAAACACAAATAAAACAAGAAGTTACATTATATAAAACTTTGTTAAAAAAAAAACCTACATTGCATTACAAATGCAATGTAGGCTTTACTAAATATTATTATCATTATTAAATATTTAATAATAATAATAATTTAAATACGGGGTCTTGTCTCATCGACAAGACGAATCCCCAAGCGGAGGGCCGAGTCTCAATAGATCGCAGCGTGGAAACTGCTCTACCGAGTACAACACCCTGCCAGGTACGTAAGTCGTCTAGAGACAATTCCGAGTTTCAACATCGAACTAAAGTTACCCATGTTTAACCGTTAAGATACCTAATTGAATATAGCAAGATTGATCCCACCGCCAATTAATGGTAACATACGGCAAATAAGGCTCGTGCGACGAATGACGCGTACGTCATCCGCCTAGTAAAGTCACATTGTTTTGAGCCTATCGACTCTTGAAACTCCTAAAAGTATCGTTGCCACCTTTGACTAGAAAGGATACGGCCTCAGAGGCGTTCAGGCATAATCCCACGGATGGTAGCTTCGCACCACCGCCCGCTCGAGCGAGTGCGTGAACCAAATGTCCTCTCGTACTGAGCAGGATTACTATCGCAACGACGAGTCATCAGTAGGGTAAAACTAACCTGTCTTACGACGGTCTAAACCCAGCTCACGTTCCCTATTAGCGGGTGAACAATCCGACGCTTGGCGAGTTCTGCTTCGCAATGATAGGAAGAGCCGACATCGAAGGATCAAAAAGCGACGTCGCTATAAACGCTTGGCCGCCACAAGCCAGTTATCCCTGTGGTAAATTTTCTGACACCTCTTGCTGAAAACTCTTTAAGCCAAAAGGATCGATAGGCAGTGCTTTCGCAGTCCCTATGCGTACTGAACATCGGGATCAAGCCAGCTTTTGCTCTTTTGCTTTTTTGCTCTACGCAAGGTTTCTGTCCTCGCTGAGCTGGCCTTAGGACACCTGCGTTATTCTTTGACAGATGTACCGCCCCAGTCAAACTCCATGTTTGGCAGTGTCCTCGAATTGGATCACGCGGGAGCGTATATTGACAAACGAAACAAAAGTATCTAAAACGAACAAACTGAACGCGCAAACGAACAGTTACGAAACAAAAAAGACACAATGAACGAAACGCCACTCTTCGCGCTTGGCTCAAGAACACCGTAACAGTCGCCGCTCGTAAGCAAACGACGTACGCGTTCCGCCTTACCGAGCAGGTAAAGAAACGATGAAAGTAATGGTATTTTACCGTCGATGTTGCCATCTCCCACTTATGCTACACCTCTCATGTCTCCTTACAATGCCAGACTACAGTCAAGCTCAACAGGGTCTTCTTTCCCCGCTAATTTTTCCAAGCCCGTTTCCTTGGCAGTGGTTTCGCTAGATAGTGGGTAGGGACAGTGAGAATCTCGGAAATCCATTCATGGGCGTCACTAATTAGATGACGAAGCATTTGGCTATTATAAGAGAGTCATAGTTACGACCGCCACC
This sequence comes from Lagria hirta, assembly GCA_947359425.1. Classification (NCBI taxonomy): domain Eukaryota; kingdom Metazoa; phylum Arthropoda; class Insecta; order Coleoptera; family Tenebrionidae; genus Lagria; species Lagria hirta. The sequence continues at coordinate 31,980,020 of OX375795.1, read as the reverse complement.
AGGGGGTCAGGGGAGGCGGTTAGCTCTCCCAGTTAGTGCAAGCCTACCCGGTAGTGTCAGCTGCAGTCTCCACAAGTCCCCAGAGCATACCAAGTTAGATCGCACCGCAGTGTTGGACTGTTACAGCTCCTAGTCCCCACCTGAAGATAAGATGGAGGGCCCGGTATTGCAATCCCCTATATGTACCTCTGGTTATCCGCCCGTATTTTCTACTTTTTCTTCTTTATTCAGTTTTTTTCTTCATTTTTTTGTTTTTCTTTTCTCTTTTCTTTCTTTTTCTTTATTTTATCTACTTTCTTCTTATTTTCTGGTTATATTTCTTTATTTTTTCTACTTTCTTTTTTTTATGCTTTTTTCTTATGCTTTTTTCTTCTAATTTCTTTTTTATCTTAATTTTTTATACTTTCTTTTTTTTATCTACATTTTCTTTTCTTTTCTTTATATTTCTTCTATTATCTTTATTTTTCTTCTCTTTTCCTCTTTTCTCTCCATTTTTCCTCTTTTTTTTCTCCATTTTTTTTTATGCTTTTTTCTTTATTTAATGCTTTTCTCTTCTTTTTATTTTTATTACTTTGTTTTTTTTTTCTTTATTTTTCTCCTTTCTTCTTTTTTTTTGGTTTATTATCAATTTTATTATTAAGGTTAGAATACCTTGACACCATACAATTTTTTAATATTTTATATATTTATAAATTTCTGCTTCTGACACTCTACATTATGAAAACATTATTTTCCATATAATTTTTCATTCTGTTTATACTTAAATCATCTCATATTTTTTAGTTTAACATTTGTTTATTTCTATTTTTTTTTTTTGATATGTCATAGCAAGCACAATAACTAATCTGTCAATGTTAATAAATGTTTATGACGTCACAAAAAAAGATTTGCGATTTTAAATTTAAAAATTTTTATGAAATAATATAAAACAGATTTTTCAAGGTCAAGATCTTGTAATGATGACGTTGAAGTAGTGGGAGGAGCAACTGCACACCCACTCTCTTCTTTTAAACGTAAATTAGAAATGAACTGAAATAATTTAAGAATGAATTGACTATAAACTACTAGAATGTACTAAAATAAGTACTACACACTAAAAGAATAAAAAAAAAGATATAATTTTTATTATAAACAGAGTATTGTTGCTTATCTCTAATAAATGGCGGCAAAAATTTTTATTTTAATAGTAATCTATAAATTTTTCAATATAATACTTAATGCTTTATTCCATTAGATGGCGCGCGCGGTCTTGTCTACCAAAACTATTTTATTTTAATACTTTTTGCTTATATAGATAGCGCTTCTTTGCGTCATTAAACCTATAGATGTCGCTTTCATATTAAATTTATAGACTTTGCTACTATCATGAGTAATTTAAAACAAACTTCGTTATTAATTAAATTTTTTATATAAACTGTCCGCAGAATATATTATATACATTGGTAGTAGAAATATAAAAAAATTTAATTTTATTATTATGTTTATTTTTTTTTAAAGAAATTAAAATTTTGTTAACTACTAAAAACTTTACAAATTTTAGTGGCAACGGCCATACCACGTTGATTGCACCAGTTCTCGTCCGATCACTGAAGTTAAGCAACGTCGGGCGCGGTCAGTACTTGGATGGGTGACCGCTTGGGAACACCGCGTGCCGTTGTCTCTTTTTTTTTTGTTTAATTCTTGTTTCTTTTTCAATTGCTTGCTTTGAAATGTTTGGCACAATAAACTATTCACCCAGTTTTACACCACGTGGTAAAAAAATTATTTGATAATAATCTCTAAAGCTCTTGATATTAACCAAGTGGCCATCATCAGCAGATGATGAGTAAAACTCTGATCAATAATTATATATGAGTTCTAATAATTATAATCTCTCTATAATATGATCTTCTTCAGATTATATTATCAATGATGATAAAAGAAAACAATTGTAAACATGCGTGTTAAGAAATTGAGAGAGCGCGAGTAAACGGCGGTAGTAGATGTGATTTACTTATAAATGCCAAATGCCTCGACATCGAAAATATGACTGACATGAATGAAGATTATCAGTTCAATTTAGTTATAGTTCACCTTAAAAAAAAATTAATAAAACAAGGTATCTAAAATTGAAAAAAAAAAAAAATAAATAAATAAAAATAAACAATAAAACTAAAAGTTAGATAATAAAAAAACATTTATAATAAAACAAGAAGTTTAGTTATATAAAACTTTGTTAAAAAAACACAAATAAAACAAGAAGTTACATTATATAAAACTTTGTTAAAAAAAAAACCTACATTGCATTACAAATGCAATGTAGGCTTTACTAAATATTATTATCATTATTAAATATTTAATAATAATAATAATTTAAATACGGGGTCTTGTCTCATCGACAAGACGAATCCCCAAGCGGAGGGCCGAGTCTCAATAGATCGCAGCGTGGAAACTGCTCTACCGAGTACAACACCCTGCCAGGTACGTAAGTCGTCTAGAGACAATTCCGAGTTTCAACATCGAACTAAAGTTACCCATGTTTAACCGTTAAGATACCTAATTGAATATAGCAAGATTGATCCCACCGCCAATTAATGGTAACATACGGCAAATAAGGCTCGTGCGACGAATGACGCGTACGTCATCCGCCTAGTAAAGTCACATTGTTTTGAGCCTATCGACTCTTGAAACTCCTAAAAGTATCGTTGCCACCTTTGACTAGAAAGGATACGGCCTCAGAGGCGTTCAGGCATAATCCCACGGATGGTAGCTTCGCACCACCGCCCGCTCGAGCGAGTGCGTGAACCAAATGTCCTCTCGTACTGAGCAGGATTACTATCGCAACGACGAGTCATCAGTAGGGTAAAACTAACCTGTCTTACGACGGTCTAAACCCAGCTCACGTTCCCTATTAGCGGGTGAACAATCCGACGCTTGGCGAGTTCTGCTTCGCAATGATAGGAAGAGCCGACATCGAAGGATCAAAAAGCGACGTCGCTATAAACGCTTGGCCGCCACAAGCCAGTTATCCCTGTGGTAAATTTTCTGACACCTCTTGCTGAAAACTCTTTAAGCCAAAAGGATCGATAGGCAGTGCTTTCGCAGTCCCTATGCGTACTGAACATCGGGATCAAGCCAGCTTTTGCTTTTTTGCTTTTTTGCTCTACGCAAGGTTTCTGTCCTCGCTGAGCTGGCCTTAGGACACCTGCGTTATTCTTTGACAAATGTACCGCCTCAGTCAAACTCCCTGTTTGGCAGTGTCCTCGAATTGGATCACGCGGGAGCGTATATTGACAAACGAAACAAAAGTATCTAAAACGAACAAACTGAACGCGCAAACAAACAGTTACGAAACAAAAAAGACACAATGAACGAAACGCCACTCTTCGCGCTTGGCTCAAGAACACCGTAACAGTCGCCGCTCGTAAGCAAACGACGTACGCGTTCCGCCTCACCGAGCAAGTAAAGAAACGATGAAAGTAATGGTATTTTACCGTCGATGTTGCCATCTCCCACTTATGCTACACCTCTCATGTCTCCTTACAATGCCAGACTACAGTCAAGCTCAACAGGGTCTTCTTTCCCCGCTAATTTTTCCAAGCCCGTTTCCTTGGCAGTGGTTTCGCTAGATAGTGGGTAGGGACAGTGAGAATCTCGGAAATCCATTCATGGGCGTCACTAATTAGATGACGAAGCATTTGGCTATTATAAGAGAGTCATAGTTACGACCGCCACCAGGGGGTCAGGGGAGGCGGTTAGCTCTCCCAGTTAGTGCAAGCCTACCCGGTAGTGTCAGCTGCAGTCTCCACAAGTCCCCAGAGCATACCAAGTTAGATCGCACCGCAGTGTTGGACTGTTACAGCTCCTAGTCCCCACCTGAAGATAAGATGGAGGGCCCGGTATTGCAATCCCCTATATGTACCTCTGGTTATTCGCCCGTATTTTCTACTTTTTCTTCTTTATTCAGTTTTTTTCTTCATTTTTTTGTTTTTCTTTTCTCTTTTCTTTCTTTTTCTTTATTTTATCTACTTTCTTCTTATTTTCTGGTTATATTTCTTTATTTTTTCTACTTTCTTTTTTTTATGCTTTTTTCTTATGCTTTTTTCTTCTAATTTCTTTTTTATCTTAATTTTTTATACTTTCTTTTTTTTATCTACATTTTCTTTTCTTTTCTTTATATTTCTTCTATTATCTTTATTTTTCTTCTCTTTTCCTCTTTTCTCTCCATTTTTCCTCTTTTTTTTCTCCATTTTTTTTTATGCTTTTTTCTTTATTTAATGCTTTTCTCTTCTTTTTATTTTTATTACTTTGTTTTTTTTTTCTTTATTTTTCTCCTTTCTTCTTTTTTTTTGGTTTATTATCAATTTTATTATTAAGGTTAGAATACCTTGACACCATACAATTTTTTAATATTTTATATATTTATAAATTTCTGCTTCTGACACTCTACATTATGAAAACATTATTTTCCATATAATTTTTCATTCTGTTTATACTTAAATCATCTCATATTTTTTAGTTTAACATTTGTTTATTTCTATTTTTTTTTTTTGATATGTCATAGCAAGCACAATAACTAATCTGTCAATGTTAATAAATGTTTATGACGTCACAAAAAAAGATTTGCGATTTTAAATTTAAAAATTTTTATGAAATAATATAAAACAGATTTTTCAAGGTCAAGATCTTGTAATGATGACGTTGAAGTAGTGGGAGGAGCAACTGCACACCCACTCTCTTCTTTTAAACGTAAATTAGAAATGAACTGAAATAATTTAAGAATGAATTGACTATAAACTACTAGAATGTACTAAAATAAGTACTACACACTAAAAGAATAAAAAAAAAGATATAATTTTTATTATAAACAGAGTATTGTTGCTTATCTCTAATAAATGGCGGCAAAAATTTTTATTTTAATAGTAATCTATAAATTTTTCAATATAATACTTAATGCTTTATTCCATTAGATGGCGCGCGCGGTCTTGTCTACCAAAACTATTTTATTTTAATACTTTTTGCTTATATAGATAGCGCTTCTTTGCGTCATTAAACCTATAGATGTCGCTTTCATATTAAATTTATAGACTTTGCTACTATCATGAGTAATTTAAAACAAACTTCGTTATTAATTAAATTTTTTATATAAACTGTCCGCAGAATATATTATATACATTGGTAGTAGAAATATAAAAAAATTTAATTTTATTATTATGTTTATTTTTTTTTAAAGAAATTAAAATTTTGTTAACTACTAAAAACTTTACAAATTTTAGTGGCAACGGCCATACCACGTTGATTGCACCAGTTCTCGTCCCAGTTCTCGTCGAGCAGCCGAACCGAAAGGACGTGCTAAAGCCAGCAGGTACGCAACGCAGGTACCCAAAGTACTTGACCAACGGTAATTTAAAAACCACGTGGCAATAAGCCACATTTATTAACATTAGTGTAGTGATTAAAACAATAGTAATAAATAATAAACTAAATAATAATAAAAATAGTGTGATAAGTGATAATAATAATCGTGAAAAGTCAATAAATAATTAAAAATCCAATTAACCATGGACGACCCAATGAATGATCCTACCGATGCATTCAAAAAACCCTCAAAAACCATCATCGAAAAGCATAAAAGAAAAAAGAAGAAAAAATCCATAGATGACGAGCCACGTGACAAAAATCAAAAAAATAATCAAAATCAGGACAAATTACCCAAGACGACGGAAGACAAAGACATGGATGACGATTACGAAGAAAGTGAAACGGAGAAAACCCGAATTAATATACCAATAAAAAATCAATATGACCCCATCTCCCACGTGCCTCCAGAAAAAGAAGGAATTAAAACAATACCCTTGATAAAACCTAAAATCAACGGTAAGCCACCACCAATTATCATAAATCACAGAAATTACGTCCATAAGGAACTATTAAAAATTTGTGGAGACAACACCCAACAGGACTTTACAATTAAATACAATCGAAATAGCACCATCATCCTAACAAACAATAATGAAGATTACAAATCAATGATGAATATTCTAAAAACAAATGATGCTCGATTCTACACATACACTCCAAAAACTGAAAAACAACACGGTTTTGTGCTAAAAGGGCTGCAGGACTATCCTGAAATGAAAGAAATTCAAGAAGAATTGAAAACTAATGGACTCCCAATTCATCAAATGTATAAAATGAAGAACATCACAAATAACAACTACATTGTAATCACAGATAACACCATAACACTACAACATCTGCAAGAAAAAATAAAACACATATCGCATACGGTCGTCCGATGGGAAAGGCATGAAAACAAAAGGACAATGATACAATGCAGACGGTGCCAAACATGGGGGCATGCCACCTCAAATTGCAATCTGGACATCAAATGCCTCAAATGCGCAAAAGAACACTACACATACACATGCCCCATCAAGGAAAAAACAGAAGAAAACGGCAAATTATTAAAATGCGCCAATTGCCAGGGAAATCATCCCGCCAACAGTACGACGTGCAGAGTATATATAGAACGGCTGGAATACATTAAAAATAAGAAAACAACCCTAAAACCAACAACAAAAAACCATAAAACAATACAGTATATTGAAGCCCCCTTTCCCGCTTCAAATCCATGGCGCCAGAACGAACAAAACAACATCCTGGACAGAAATTTCCCGGCCTTGAAACCTACCACTTTACACAGCAACACACAAAAGCAGGTACAAAAAATAACCAACCCTCAACAAACACTAACACCCCCCAGCAACAACACAAACAATAGTTCGCTTCAAACTGTAAGTGACACATATAATCTACTCAAGGATTTAAGTAAAGAATTTGACGAGCTCAACAAAAATGTTAATCTTAATAATTTACTAATTGCAGTTAGAGACCTAAATAGAGAACTTAATGGGGCAACTAGCCCAATAGACAAACTACTAAAAATGCAACAATTTATAAGTACAATACACATCTATGACATATAAATTAAAAATATGCAACTGGAATACCAATGGAATCAAAAATAAAATTCATGAAGTGATAGCCTTTTTATCAACACATAATGTTGATATCATGGCTATCACTGAAACAAAATTAAAAGTAGGCGACAAAATTAAATTTAAAAACTTCAATATCGCACGTAATGATAGGGACAGCAACCATGCGGCGGGCGGCGTAATGCTATTAATTAATAAAAATTTAAACTATAAAAATATCCCTCCTGTATCCTCAATAATAGAAAATGTCGGCATAGAGCTAGAGAACAAAGTCAAAATCTATGCGGTTTATAATAGACCAATAAATAACTTTAATAATAATGACTTAAACAAATTTGTTAACAATACAACAAAGCTTCTTTTAGTAGGGGATCTAAATGCAAAACATAAAAATTGGAACTGCGAGAGGGCAAACAAAAACGGAAACACATTAGCAGATTACACAATAAATAATAACTTAATAGTAAATTATCCAAACACACACACACATTTTCCTCCAAATGGTATGACACCCACAACACTCGACCTATTCCTAACAAAAAACATCAACATCACCACCCCACAATCATTATCAGAACTCAATTCAGACCACAATCCCATAATAACTGACATAATCACACACACACAGACAGACACTAACACAATAGAAATAATCACATACAAAAACACAAATTGGAAATCGTTTAAAACCGAATTAAACAATAAAATAACAATCAATAACAAAATCACAACAAAAGAAACACTCGAAAGCGAAATTAACAAATTCACACGCACACTACAAACCTTAAAAACCAAATATAGCAACACAAAAATTATCAACCCTAATAAAGATGACATACCGCTGCAAATTAAGCAATTAATTAAAAATCGCAACCATACCAGAAAATTAGCGCAATACACGTTGGACCTATATTATATAAATAAACAAAAAGAATTAACGAAACAAGTTCAAAGCCAAATCAGAACTTTCAGGGACACACAATTTAGAAACAAATTAATAAAATTAAATACCCAAGATAATTCTATTTGGAAATTTACGAAACAAATTAGAAAAACCCCTAATAACATTCCAACCCTTTTTCATAATAATAAAGAATCTTTTACAAATAAACAAAAAGCAAAAACAATGGCGGAATATTTTTCCAACATACACCAAAACAACACGGACAACGACACAAACAAACAAAAACAAATAACACAAACAATTAACGATTTGATTAACACACCCCATCACACAAACAACGATACACTCACACAGCTGTATACTCATCCAGAAGAAATTGAATCAATTATTAAAAAACTTCCAAATAACAAAGCCCCAGGCCCCGACCAACTAGAAAATAAACTAATAAAAAACCTAACAAAAAAAGCAATTGTCCAACTGACCCACATAATCAATTCAATATTCAAATTAAGCCATTACCCATCCTCGTTCAAGAAGTCAATAACAATACCCATCCCCAAACCAGGTAAAAATCCCGACAACCCATCGTCCTACCGACCCATAACACTACTAAATACATTATCTAAAATAACAGAAAAAATTATATTAAAACGATTAAACGACAAACTAACCGAAAATAATATCCAAAATAAATTCCAATTTGGATTCAAAAAAGCACACAACACTACGATGCAATTAAGTAGAATCATTAATGACATTCAAATTAACTTTAACAAACAAAAACATACTACAATGACACTCTTAGACATAGAAAAGGCTTTTGATAAATTATGGATCGAAGGCCTCACATATAAAATAAATAAAATGGGTCTACCCATACCACTCACTAAATTAATCCACTCGTACTTAATCAATCGAGAAATGCAAGTAAAAATTAAGAATAGCATATCCGCACCAAAAAGATTAGAAACCGGGGTACCTCAAGGCTCCGTCCTTGGACCCGTTTTGTTTAATCTATACATTAATGATATCCCCACTTTCAAAAACACTAAAATTGCACAATATGCGGACGATACAGCCATATACACACATTCCTATTGGGCGCAGGCTGCTATCGTCCAAACACAAATACACACACGTATGTTGGAAAAATATTTCGACGAGTGGAAAATTAAATTAAACGCACAAAAAACCGAATTAATTATTTTTTCAAGAAAATTTACAAACAATAAAATACTAAGCCCACTAATCATAAACCAACAAAAAATTGAACCAAAGCTCACAGTTAAATATTTGGGCATGCATTTAGACTCCCGACTTAATTACGGAAAACAAATTAATTATACTTTGCAAAAAGCAAACGCTGCTCTTTGCTCAATCTACTCATTAATGGCTAAAAACAGCAAAACGAGCACTAAAAACAAAATTCTCTTATACAAAACTTTAATAAGACCGGTAATGACTTATGCCGCTCCTGCATGGTCGCAAATACCTAAAACACGAATTAAAAAATTGGAGACCTTCCAAAATAAATGTCTGCGTCTAGCAACTAACTCAAACAGATACATAAGAATCACAGATTTACTCAAATTAGCAAAGACTGAAACCATACGTGAGTTTATTACCAAATTGTCAAATAAATTCTTTAAAATTCAAATCCACAACAATAGTTTAACCAGCGAAATTACAAATATTACTAAAACAAAAATTAATTTTAAAATAAAACATAGATTAATACATCAGCACCTCCCGGTTTTCTACGATAACTAATCAAATGTTGTCATTGGGAAACTAAGGGTGCTGACAAAAATTTGTACATAGTGTAAATAAATTAGGTTAAGATGTGAAATGGACGGTCAAGGACATAAATCCATGTTCTGCACTAGCATGTAGAAGTGGAGTATGAGCCAAAGACCGTCCAATAAAGTAAATTAAGGGTATTTTTTGAGTAGACTCTATGTGTCACTCCTTTTTCCCAAAATCCCAAACAAAAACTCCCACACGCAGAACCACCCTACCAATCTAAAGACGTCACCAAAAGTGGCCGTCACACTAAAGAAATAAGCCACGCCCACTTCCGGGAGCGAAAACCAACCAAAAAAGCAGAAATAAACGCCAGAGGCGTAGGAGTTCCAGTAAACCATCCACTTGCCAAGACAGGCGAAAAGAGGGAAGAGCCATTATGGGCATGGGACCTTTTATAGGAAGATGTTCATTTTCAGGGGTTCGTTCACTCCCATATGTCTGAAATGTATTATTAATTTGAATAAACTTGTTTTGAATTGAATTGAGTTCTCGTCCGATCACTGAAGTTAAGCAACGTCGGGCGCGGTCAGTACTTGGATGGGTGACCGCTTGGGAACACCGCGTGCCGTTGTCTCTTTTTTTTTTGTTTAATTCTTGTTTCTTTTTCAATTGCTTGCTTTGAAATGTTTGGCACAATAAACTATTCACCCAGTTTTACACCACGTGGTAAAAAAATTATTTGATAATAATCTCTAAAGCTCTTGATATTAACCAAGTGGCCATCATCAGCAGATGATGAGTAAAACTCTGATCAATAATTATATATGAGTTCTAATAATTATAATCTCTCTATAATATGATCTTCTTCAGATTATATTATCAATGATGATAAAAGAAAACAATTGTAAACATGCGTGTTAAGAAATTGAGAGAGCGCGAGTAAACGGCGGTAGTAGATGTGATTTACTTATAAATGCCAAATGCCTCGACATCGAAAATATGACTGACATGAATGAAGATTATCAGTTCAATTTAGTTATAGTTCACCTTAAAAAAAAATTAATAAAACAAGGTATCTAAAATTGAAAAAAAAAATAAATAAATAAATAAAAATAAACAATAAAACTAAAAGTTAGATAATAAAAAAACATTTATAATAAAACAAGAAGTTTAGTTATATAAAACTTTGTTAAAAAAACACAAATAAAACAAGAAGTTACATTATATAAAACTTTGTTAAAAAAAAAACCTACATTGCATTACAAATGCAATGTAGGCTTTACTAAATATTATTATCATTATTAAATATTTAATAATAATAATAATTTAAATACGGGGTCTTGTCTCATCGACAAGACGAATCCCCAAGCGGAGGGCCGAGTCTCAATAGATCGCAGCGTGGAAACTGCTCTACCGAGTACAACACCCTGCCAGGTACGTAAGTCGTCTAGAGACAATTCCGAGTTTCAACATCGAACTAAAGTTACCCATGTTTAACCGTTAAGATACCTAATTGAATATAGCAAGATTGATCCCACCGCCAATTAATGGTAACATACGGCAAATAAGGCTCGTGCGACGAATGACGCGTACGTCATCCGCCTAGTAAAGTCACATTGTTTTGAGCCTATCGACTCTTGAAACTCCTAAAAGTATCGTTGCCACCTTTGACTAGAAAGGATACGGCCTCAGAGGCGTTCAGGCATAATCCCACGGATGGTAGCTTCGCACCACCGCCCGCTCGAGCGAGTGCGTGAACCAAATGTCCTCTCGTACTGAGCAGGATTACTATCGCAACG
>OX375795.1:31911091-31966091 GCA_947359425.1 Lagria hirta | reverse complement strand
GGTCAGTACTTGGATGGGTGACCGCTTGGGAACACCGCGTGCCGTTGTCTCTTTTTTTTTGTTTAATTCTTGTTTCTTTTTCAATTGCTTGCTTTGAAATGTTTGGCACAATAAACTATTCACCCAGTTTTACACCACGTGGTAAAAAAATTATTTGATAATAATCTCTAAAGCTCTTGATATTAACCAAGTGGCCATCATCAGCAGATGATGAGTAAAACTCTGATCAATAATTATATATGAGTTCTAATAATTATAATCTCTCTATAATATGATCTTCTTCAGATTATATTATCAATGATGATAAAAGAAAACAATTGTAAACATGCGTGTTAAGAAATTGAGAGAGCGCGAGTAAACGGCGGTAGTAGATGTGATTTACTTATAAATGCCAAATGCCTCGACATCGAAAATATGACTGACATGAATGAAGATTATCAGTTCAATTTAGTTATAGTTCACCTTAAAAAAAAATTAATAAAACAAGGTATCTAAAATTGAAAAAAAAAATAAATAAATAAATAAAAATAAACAATAAAACTAAAAGTTAGATAATAAAAAAACATTTATAATAAAACAAGAAGTTTAGTTATATAAAACTTTGTTAAAAAAACACAAATAAAACAAGAAGTTACATTATATAAAACTTTGTTAAAAAAAAAACCTACATTGCATTACAAATGCAATGTAGGCTTTACTAAATATTATTATCATTATTAAATATTTAATAATAATAATAATTTAAATACGGGGTCTTGTCTCATCGACAAGACGAATCCCCAAGCGGAGGGCCGAGTCTCAATAGATCGCAGCGTGGAAACTGCTCTACCGAGTACAACACCCTGCCAGGTACGTAAGTCGTCTAGAGACAATTCCGAGTTTCAACATCGAACTAAAGTTACCCATGTTTAACCGTTAAGATACCTAATTGAATATAGCAAGATTGATCCCACCGCCAATTAATGGTAACATACGGCAAATAAGGCTCGTGCGACGAATGACGCGTACGTCATCCGCCTAGTAAAGTCACTTTTTTTTGAGCCTATCGACTCTTGAAACTCCTAAAAGTATCGTTGCCACCTTTGACTAGAAAGGATACGGCCTCAGAGGCGTTCAGGCATAATCCCACGGATGGTAGCTTCGCACCACCGCCCGCTCGAGCGAGTGCGTGAACCAAATGTCCTCTCGTACTGAGCAGGATTACTATCGCAACGACGAGTCATCAGTAGGGTAAAACTAACCTGTCTTACGACGGTCTAAACCCAGCTCACGTTCCCTATTAGCGGGTGAACAATCCGACGCTTGGCGAGTTCTGCTTCGCAATGATAGGAAGAGCCGACATCGAAGGATCAAAAAGCGACGTCGCTATAAACGCTTGGCCGCCACAAGCCAGTTATCCCTGTGGTAAATTTTCTGACACCTCTTGCTGAAAACTCTTTAAGCCAAAAGGATCGATAGGCAGTGCTTTCGCAGTCCCTATGCGTACTGAACATCGGGATCAAGCCAGCTTTTGCTCTTTTGCTTTTTTGCTCTACGCAAGGTTTCTGTCCTCGCTGAGCTGGCCTTAGGACACCTGCGTTATTCTTTGACAGATGTACCGCCCCAGTCAAACTTCCTGTTTGGCAGTGTCCTCGAATTGGATCACGCGGGAGCGTATATTGACAAACGAAACAAAAGTATCTAAAACGAACAAACTGAACGCGCAAACGAACAGTTACGAAACAAAAAAGACACAATGAACGAAACGCCACTCTTCGCGCTTGGCTCAAGAACACCGTAACAGTCGCCGCTCGTAAGCAAACGACGTACGCGTTCCGCCTTACCGAGCAAGTAAAGAAACGATGAAAGTAATGGTATTTTACCGTCGATGTTGCCATCTCCCACTTATGCTACACCTCTCATGTCTCCTTACAATGCCAGACTACAGTCAAGCTCAACAGGGTCTTCTTTCCCCGCTAATTTTTCCAAGCCCGTTTCCTTGGCAGTGGTTTCGCTAGATAGTGGGTAGGGACAGTGAGAATCTCGGAAATCCATTCATGGGCGTCACTAATTAGATGACGAAGCATTTGGCTATTATAAGAGAGTCATAGTTACGACCGCCACCAGGGGGTCAGGGGAGGCGGTTAGCTCTCCCAGTTAGTGCAAGCCTACCCGGTAGTGTCAGCTGCAGTCTCCACAAGTCCCCAGAGCATACCAAGTTAGATCGCACCGCAGTGTTGGACTGTTACAGCTCCTAGTCCCCACCTGAAGATAAGATGGAGGGCCCGGTATTGCAATCCCCTATATGTACCTCTGGTTATCCGCCCGTATTTTCTACTTTTTCTTCTTTATTCAGTTTTTTTCTTCATTTTTTTGTTTTTCTTTTCTCTTTTCTTTCTTTTTCTTTATTTTATCTACTTTCTTCTTATTTTCTGATTATATTTCTTTATTTTTTCTACTTTCTTTTTTTTATGCTTTTTTCTTATGCTTTTTTCTTCTAATTTCTTTTTTATCTTAATTTTTTATACTTTCTTTTTTTTATCTACATTTTCTTTTCTTTTCTTTATATTTCTTCTATTATCTTTATTTTTCTTCTCTTTTCCTCTTTTCTCTCCATTTTTCCTCTTTTTTTTCTCCATTTTTTTTTATGCTTTTTTCTTTATTTAATGCTTTTCTCTTCTTTTTATTTTTATTACTTTGTTTTTTTTTTCTTTATTTTTCTCCTTTCTTCTTTTTTTTTGGTTTATTATCAATTTTATTATTAAGGTTAGAATACCTTGACACCATACAATTTTTTAATATTTTATATATTTATAAATTTCTGCTTCTGACACTCTACATTATGAAAACATTATTTTCCATATAATTTTTCATTCTGTTTATACTTAAATCATCTCATATTTTTTAGTTTAACATTTGTTTATTTCTATTTTTTTTTTTTGATATGTCATAGCAAGCACAATAACTAATCTGTCAATGTTAATAAATGTTTATGACGTCACAAAAAAAGATTTGCGATTTTAAATTTAAAAATTTTTATGAAATAATATAAAACAGATTTTTCAAGGTCAAGATCTTGTAATGATGACGTTGAAGTAGTGGGAGGAGCAACTGCACACCCACTCTCTTCTTTTAAACGTAAATTAGAAATGAACTGAAATAATTTAAGAATGAATTGACTATAAACTACTAGAATGTACTAAAATAAGTACTACACACTAAAAGAATAAAAAAAAAGATATAATTTTTATTATAAACAGAGTATTGTTGCTTATCTCTAATAAATGGCGGCAAAAATTTTTATTTTAATAGTAATCTATAAATTTTTCAATATAATACCTAATGCTTTATTCCATTAGATGGCGCGCGCGGTCTTGTCTACCAAAACTATTTTATTTTAATACTTTTTGCTTATATAGATAGCGCTTCTTTGCGTCATTAAACCTATAGATGTCGCTTTCATATTAAATTTATAGACTTTGCTACTATCATGAGTAATTTAAAACAAACTTCGTTATTAATTAAATTTTTTATATAAACTGTCCGCAGAATATATTATATACATTGGTAGTAGAAATATAAAAAAATTTAATTTTATTATTATGTTTATTTTTTTTTAAAGAAATTAAAATTTTGTTAACTACTAAAAACTTTACAAATTTTAGTGGCAACGGCCATACCACGTTGATTGCACCAGTTCTCGTCCCAGTTCTCGTCGAGCAGCCGAACCGAAAGGACGTGCTAAAGCCAGCAGGTACGCAACGCAGGTACCCAAAGTACTTGACCAACGGTAATTTAAAAACCACGTGGCAATAAGCCACATTTATTAACATTAGTGTAGTGATTAAAACAATAGTAATAAATAATAAACTAAATAATAATAAAAATAGTGTGATAAGTGATAATAATAATCGTGAAAAGTCAATAAATAATTAAAAATCCAATTAACCATGGACGACCCAATGAATGATCCTACCGATGCATTCAAAAAACCCTCAAAAACCATCATCGAAAAGCATAAAAGAAAAAAGAAGAAAAAATCCATAGATGACGAGCCACGTGACAAAAAACAAAAAAATAATCAAAATCAGGACAAATTACCCACGACGACGGAAGACGAAGACATGGATGACGATTACGAAGAAAGTGAAACGGAGAAAACCCGAATTAATATACCAATAAAAAATCAATATGACCCCATCTCCCACGTGCCTCCAGAAAAAGAAGGAATTAAAACAATACCCTTGATAAAACCTAAAATCAACGGTAAGCCACCACCAATTATCATAAATCACAGAAATTACGTCCATAAGGAACTATTAAAAATTTGTGGAGACAACACCCAACAGGACTTTACAATTAAATACAATCGAAATAGCACCAGCATCCTAACAAACAATAATGAAGATTACAAATCAATGATGAATATTCTAAAAACAAATGATGCTCGATTCTACACATACACTCCAAAAACTGAAAAACAACACGGTTTTGTGCTAAAAGGGCTGCAGGACTATCCTGAAATGAAAGAAATTCAAGAAGAATTGAAAACTAATGGACTCCCAATTCATCAAATGTATAAAATGAAGAACATCACAAATAACAACTACATTGTAATCACAGATAACACCATAACACTACAACATCTGCAAGAAAAAATAAAACACATATCGCATACGGTCGTCCGATGGGAAAGGCATGAAAACAAAAGGACAATGATACAATGCAGACGGTGCCAAACATGGGGGCATGCCACCTCAAATTGCAATCTGGACATCAAATGCCTCAAATGCGCAAAAGAACACTACACATACACATGCCCCATCAAGGAAAAAACAGAAGAAAACGGCAAATTATTAAAATGCGCCAATTGCCAGGGAAATCATCCCGCCAACAGTACGACGTGCAGAGTATATATAGAACGGCTGGAATACATTAAAAATAAGAAAACAACCCTAAAACCAACAACAAAAAACCATAAAACAATACAGTATATTGAAGCCCCCTTTCCCGCTTCAAATCCATGGCGCCAGAACGAACAAAACAACATCCTGGACAGAAATTTCCCGGCCTTGAAACCTACCACTTTACACAGCAACACACAAAAGCAGGTACAAAAAATAACCAACCCTCAACAAACACTAACACCCCCCAGCAACAACACAAACAATAGTTCGCTTCAAACTGTAAGTGACACATATAATCTACTCAAGGATTTAAGTAAAGAATTTGACGAGCTCAACAAAAATGTTAATCTTAATAATTTACTAATTGCAGTTAGAGACCTAAATAGAGAACTTAATGGGGCAACTAGCCCAATAGACAAACTACTAAAAATGCAACAATTTATAAGTACAATACACATCTATGACATATAAATTAAAAATATGCAACTGGAATACCAATGGAATCAAAAATAAAATTCATGAAGTGATAGCCTTTTTATCAACACATAATGTTGATATCAAAACAAAATTAAAAGTAGGCGACAAAATTAAATTTAAAAACTTCAATATCGCACGTAATGATAGGGACAGCAACCATGCGGCGGGCGGCGTAATGCTATTAATTAATAAAAATTTAAACTATAAAAATATCCCTCCTGTATCCTCAATAATAGAAAATGTCGGCATAGAGCTAGAGAACAAAGTCAAAATCTATGCGGTTTATAATAGACCAATAAATAACTTTAATAATAATGACTTAAACAAATTTGTTAACAATACAACAAAGCTTCTTTTAGTAGGGGATCTAAATGCAAAACATAAAAATTGGAACTGCGAGAGGGCAAACAAAAACGGAAACACATTAGCAGATTACACAATAAATAATAACTTAATAGTAAATTATCCAAACACACACACACATTTTCCTCCAAATGGTATGACACCCACAACACTCGACCTATTCCTAACAAAAAACATCAACATCACCACCCCACAATCATTATCAGAACTCAATTCAGACCACAATCCCATAATAACTGACATAATCACACACACACAGACAGACACTAACACAATAGAAATAATCACATACAAAAACACAAATTGGAAATCGTTTAAAACAGAATTAAACAATAAAATAACAATCAATAACAAAATCACAACAAAAGAAACACTCGAAAGCGAAATTAACAAATTCACACGCACACTACAAACCTTAAAAACCAAATATAGCAACACAAAAATTATCAACCCCAATAAAGATGACATACCGCTGCAAATTAAGCAATTAATTAAAAATCGCAACCATACCAGAAAATTAGCGCAATACACGTTGGACCTATATTATATAAATAAACAAAAAGAATTAACGAAACAAGTTCAAAGCCAAATCAGAACTTTCAGGGACACACAATTTAGAAACAAATTAATAAAATTAAATACCCAAGATAATTCTATTTGGAAATTTACGAAACAAATTAGAAAAACCCCTAATAACATTCCAACCCTTTTTCATAATAATAAAGAATCTTTTACAAATAAACAAAAAGCAAAAACAATGGCGGAATATTTTTCCAACATACACCAAAACAACACGGACAACGACACAAACAAACAAAAACAAATAACACAAACAATTAACGATTTGATTAACACACCCCATCACACAAACAACGATACACTCACACAGCTGTATACTCATCCAGAAGAAATTGAATCAATTATTAAAAAACTTCCAAATAACAAAGCCCCAGGCCCCGACCAACTAGAAAATAAACTAATAAAAAACCTAACAAAAAAAGCAATTGTCCAACTGACCCACATAATCAATTCAATATTCAAATTAAGCCATTACCCATCCTCGTTCAAGAAGTCAATAACAATACCCATCCCCAAACCAGGTAAAAATCCCGACAACCCATCGTCCTACCGACCCATAACACTACTAAATACATTATCTAAAATAACAGAAAAAATTATATTAAAACGATTAAACGACAAACTAACCGAAAATAATATCCAAAATAAATTCCAATTTGGATTCAAAAAAGCACACAACACTACGATGCAATTAAGTAGAATCATTAATGACATTCAAATTAACTTTAACAAACAAAAACATACTACAATGACACTCTTAGACATAGAAAAGGCTTTTGATAAATTATGGATCGAAGGCCTCACATATAAAATAAATAAAATGGGTCTACCCATACCACTCACTAAATTAATCCACTCGTACTTAATCAATCGAGAAATGCAAGTAAAAATTAAGAATAGCATATCCGCACCAAAAAGATTAGAAACCGGGGTACCTCAAGGCTCCGTCCTTGGACCCGTTTTGTTTAATCTATACATTAATGATATCCCCACTTTCAAAAACACTAAAATTGCACAATGTGCGGACGATACAGCCATATACACACATTCCTATTGGGCGCAGGCTGCTATCGTCCAAACACAAATACACACACGTATGTTGGAAAAATATTTCGACGAGTGGAAAATTAAATTAAACGCACAAAAAACCGAATTAATTATTTTTTCAAGAAAATTTACAAACAATAAAATACTAAGCCCACTAATCATAAACCAACAAAAAATTGAACCAAAGCTCACAGTTAAATATTTGGGCATGCATTTAGACTCCCGACTTAATTACGGAAAACAAATTAATTATACTTTGCAAAAAGCAAACGCTGCTCTTTGCTCAATCTACTCATTAATGGCTAAAAACAGCAAAACGAGCACTAAAAACAAAATTCTCTTATACAAAACTTTAATAAGACCGGTAATGACTTATGCCGCTCCTGCATGGTCGCAAATACCTAAAACACGAATTAAAAAATTGGAGACCTTCCAAAATAAATGTCTGCGTCTAGCAACTAACTCAAACAGATACATAAGAATCACAGATTTACTCAAATTAGCAAAGACTGAAACCATACGTGAGTTTATTACCAAATTGTCAAATAAATTCTTTAAAATTCAAATCCACAACAATAGTTTAACCAGCGAAATTACAAATATTACTAAAACAAAAATTAATTTTAAAATAAAACATAGATTAATACATCAGCACCTCCCGGTTTTCTACGATAACTAATCAAATGTTGTCATTGGGAAACTAAGGGTGCTGACAAAAATTTGTACATAGTGTAAATAAATTAGGTTAAGATGTGAAATGGACGGTCAAGGACATAAATCCATGTTCTGCACTAGCATGTAGAAGTGGAGTATGAGCCAAAGACCGTCCAATAAAGTAAATTAAGGGTATTTTTTGAGTAGACTCTATGTGTCACTCCTTTTTCCCAAAATCCCAAACAAAAACTCCCACACGCAGAACCACCCTACCAATCTAAAGACGTCACCAAAAGTGGCCGTCACACTAAAGAAATAAGCCACGCCCACTTCCGGGAGCGAAAACCAACCAAAAAAGCAGAAATAAACGCCAGAGGCGTAGGAGTTCCAGTAAACCATCTACTTGCCAAGACAGGCGAAAAGAGGGAAGAGCCATTATGGGCATGGGACCTTTTATAGGAAGATGTTCATTTTCAGGGGTTCGTTCACTCCCATATGTCTGAAATGTATTATTAATTTGAATAAACTTGTTTTGAATTGAATTGAATTGAGTTCTCGTCCGATCACTGAAGTTAAGCAACGTCGGGCGCGGTCAGTACTTGGATGGGTGACCGCTTGGGAACATCGCGTGCCGTTGTCTCTTTTTTTTTTGTTTAATTCTTGTTTCTTTTTCAATTGCTTGCTTTGAAATGTTTGGCACAATAAACTATTCACCCAGTTTTACACCACGTGGTAAAAAAATTATTTGATAATAATCTCTAAAGCTCTTGATATTAACCAAGTGGCCATCATCAGCAGATGATGAGTAAAACTCTGATCAATAATTATATATGAGTTCTAATAATTATAATCTCTCTATAATATGATCTTCTTCAGATTATATTATCAATGATGATAAAAGAAAACAATTGTAAACATGCGTGTTAAGAAATTGAGAGAGCGCGAGTAAACGGCGGTAGTAGATGTGATTTACTTATAAATGCCAAATGCCTCGACATCGAAAATATGACTGACATGAATGAAGATTATCAGTTCAATTTAGTTATAGTTCACCTTAAAAAAAAATTAATAAAACAAGGTATCTAAAATTGAAAAAAAAAAAAAATAAATAAATAAAAATAAACAATAAAACTAAAAGTTAGATAATAAAAAAACATTTATAATAAAACAAGAAGTTTAGTTATATAAAACTTTGTTAAAAAAACACAAATAAAACAAGAAGTTACATTATATAAAACTTTGTTAAAAAAAAAACCTACATTGCATTACAAATGCAATGTAGGCTTTACTAAATATTATTATCATTATTAAATATTTAATAATAATAATAATTTAAATACGGGGTCTTGTCTCATCGACAAGACGAATCCCCAAGCGGAGGGCCGAGTCTCAATAGATCGCAGCGTGGAAACTGCTCTACCGAGTACAACACCCTGCCAGGTACGTAAGTCGTCTAGAGACAATTCCGAGTTTCAACATCGAACTAAAGTTACCCATGTTTAACCGTTAAGATACCTAATTGAATATAGCAAGATTGATCCCACCGCCAATTAATGGTAACATACGGCAAATAAGGCTCGTGCGACGAATGACGCGTACGTCATCCGCCTAGTAAAGTCACATTGTTTTGAGCCTATCGACTCTTGAAACTCCTAAAAGTATCGTTGCCACCTTTGACTAGAAAGGATACGGCCTCAGAGGCGTTCAGGCATAATCCCACGGATGGTAGCTTCGCACCACCGCCCGCTCGAGCGAGTGCGTGAACCAAATGTCCTCTCGTACTGAGCAGGATTACTATCGCAACGACGAGTCATCAGTAGGGTAAAACTAACCTGTCTTACGACGGTCTAAACCCAGCTCACGTTCCCTATTAGCGGGTGAACAATCCGACGCTTGGCGAGTTCTGCTTCGCAATGATAGGAAGAGCCGACATCGAAGGATCAAAAAGCGACGTCGCTATAAACGCTTGGCCGCCACAAGCCAGTTATCCCTGTGGTAAATTTTCTGACACCTCTTGCTGAAAACTCTTTAAGCCAAAAGGATCGATAGGCAGTGCTTTCGCAGTCCCTATGCGTACTGAACATCGGGATCAAGCCAGCTTTTGCTCTTTTGCTTTTTTGCTCTACGCAAGGTTTCTGTCCTCGCTGAGCTGGCCTTAGGACACCTGCGTTATTCTTTGACAGATGTACCGCCCCAGTCAAACTCCCTGTTTGGCAGTGTCCTCGAATTGGATCACGCGGGAGCGTATATTGACAAACGAAACAAAAGTATCTAAAACGAACAAACTGAACGCGCAAACGAACAGTTACGAAACAAAAAAGACACAATGAACGAAACGCCACTTTTCGCGCTTGGCTCAAGAACACCGTAACAGTCGCCGCTCGTAAGCAAACGACGTACGCGTTCCGCCTTACCGAGCAAGTAAAGAAACGATGAAAGTAATGGTATTTTACCGTCGATGTTGCCATCTCCCACTTATGCTACACCTCTCATGTCTCCTTACAATGCCAGACTACAGTCAAGCTCAACAGGGTCTTCTTTCCCCGCTAATTTTTCCAAGCCCGTTTCCTTGGCAGTGGTTTCGCTAGATAGTGGGTAGGGACAGTGAGAATCTCGGAAATCCATTCATGGGCGTCACTAATTAGATGACGAAGCATTTGGCTATTATAAGAGAGTCATAGTTACGACCGCCACCAGGGGGTCAGGGGAGGCGGTTAGCTCTCCCAGTTAGTGCAAGCCTACCCGGTAGTGTCAGCTGCAGTCTCCACAAGTCCCCAGAGCATACCAAGTTAGATCGCACCGCAGTGTTGGACTGTTACAGCTCCTAGTCCCCACCTGAAGATAAGATGGAGGGCCCGGTATTGCAATCCCCTATATGTACCTCTGGTTATCCGCCCGTATTTTCTACTTTTTCTTCTTTATTCAGTTTTTTTCTTCATTTTTTTGTTTTTCTTTTCTCTTTTCTTTCTTTTTCTTTATTTTATCTACTTTCTTCTTATTTTCTGGTTATATTTCTTTATTTTTTCTACTTTCTTTTTTTTATGCTTTTTTCTTATGCTTTTTTCTTCTAATTTCTTTTTTATCTTAATTTTTTATACTTTCTTTTTTTTATCTACATTTTCTTTTCTTTTCTTTATATTTCTTCTATTATCTTTATTTTTCTTCTCTTTTCCTCTTTTCTCTCCATTTTTCCTCTTTTTTTTCTCCATTTTTTTTTATGCTTTTTTCTTTATTTAATGCTTTTCTCTTCTTTTTATTTTTATTACTTTGTTTTTATTTTCTTTATTTTTCTCCTTTCTTCTTTTTTTTTGGTTTATTATCAATTTTATTATTAAGGTTAGAATACCTTGATACCATACAATTTTTTAATATTTTATATATTTATAAATTTCTGCTTCTGACACTCTACATTATGAAAACATTATTTTCCATATAATTTTTCATTCTGTTTATACTTAAATCATCTCATATTTTTTAGTTTAACATTTGTTTATTTCAATTTTTTTTTTTTGATATGTCATAGCAAGCACAATAACTAATCTGTCAATGTTAATAAATGTTTATCACGTCACAAAAAAAGATTTGCGGTTTTAAATTTAAAAATTTTTATGAAATAATATAAAACAGATTTTTCAAGGTCAAGATCTTGTAATGATGACGTTGAAGTAGTGGGAGGAGCAACTGCACACCCACTCTCTTCTTTTAAACGTAAATTAGAAATGAACTGAAATAATTTAAGAATGAATTGACTATAAACTACTAGAATGTACTAAAATAAGTACTACACACTAAAAGAATAAAAAAAAAGATATAATTTTTATTATAAACAGAGTATTGTTGCTTATCTCTAATAAATGGCGGCAAAAATTTTTATTTTAATAGTAATCTATAAATTTTTCAATATAATACTTAATGCTTTATTCCATTAGATGGCGCGCGCGGTCTTGTCTACCAAAACTATTTTATTTTAATACTTTTTGCTTATATAGATAGCGCTTCTTTGCGTCATTAAACCTATAGATGTCGCTTTCATATTAAATTTATAGACTTTGCTACTATCATGAGTAATTTAAAACAAACTTCGTTATTAATTAAATTTTTTATATAAACTGTCCGCAGAATATATTATATACATTGGTAGTAGAAATATAAAAAAATTTAATTTTATTATTATGTTTATTTTTTTTTAAAGAAATTAAAATTTTGTTAACTACTAAAAACTTTACAAATTTTAGTGGCAACGGCCATACCACGTTGATTGCACCAGTTCTCGTCCGATCACTGAAGTTAAGCAACGTCGGGCGCGGTCAGTACTTGGATGGGTGACCGCTTGGGAACACCGCGTGCCGTTGTCTCTTTTTTTTTTGTTTAATTCTTGTTTCTTTTTCAATTGCTTGCTTTGAAATGTTTGGCACAATAAACTATTCACCCAGTTTTACACCACGTGGTAAAAAAATTATTTGATAATAATCTCTAAAGCTCTTGATATTAACCAAGTGGCCATCATCAGCAGATGATGAGTAAAACTCTGATCAATAATTATATATGAGTTCTAATAATTATAATCTCTCTATAATATGATCTTCTTCAGATTATATTATCAATGATGATAAAAGAAAACAATTGTAAACATGCGTGTTAAGAAATTGAGAGAGCGCGAGTAAACGGCGGTAGTAGATGTGATTTACTTATAAATGCCAAATGCCTCGACATCGAAAATATGACTGACATGAATGAAGATTATCAGTTCAATTTAGTTATAGTTCACCTTAAAAAAAAATTAATAAAACAAGGTATCTAAAATTGAAAAAAAAAATAAATAAATAAATAAAAATAAACAATAAAACTAAAAGTTAGATAATAAAAAAACATTTATAATAAAACAAGAAGTTTAGTTATATAAAACTTTGTTAAAAAAACACAAATAAAACAAGAAGTTACATTATATAAAACTTTGTTAAAAAAAAAACCTACATTGCATTACAAATGCAATGTAGGCTTTACTAAATATTATTATCATTATTAAATATTTAATAATAATAATAATTTAAATACGGGGTCTTGTCTCATCGACAAGACGAATCCCCAAGCGGAGGGCCGAGTCTCAATAGATCGCAGCGTGGAAACTGCTCTACCGAGTACAACACCCTGCCAGGTACGTAAGTCGTCTAGAGACAATTCCGAGTTTCAACATCGAACTAAAGTTACCCATGTTTAACCGTTAAGATACCTAATTGAATATAGCAAGATTGATCCCACCGCCAATTAATGGTAACATACGGCAAATAAGGCTCGTGCGACGAATGACGCGTACGTCATCCGCCTAGTAAAGTCACATTGTTTTGAGCCTATCGACTCTTGAAACTCCTAAAAGTATCGTTGCCACCTTTGACTAGAAAGGATACGGCCTCAGAGGCGTTCAGGCATAATCCCACGGATGGTAGCTTCGCACCACCGCCCGCTCGAGCGAGTGCGTGAACCAAATGTCCTCTCGTACTGAGCAGGATTACTATCGCAACGACGAGTCATCAGTAGGGTAAAACTAACCTGTCTTACGACGGTCTAAACCCAGCTCACGTTCCCTATTAGCGGGTGAACAATCCGACGCTTGGCGAGTTCTGCTTCGCAATGATAGGAAGAGCCGACATCGAAGGATCAAAAAGCGACGTCGCTATAAACGCTTGGCCGCCACAAGCCAGTTATCCCTGTGGTAAATTTTCTGACACCTCTTGCTGAAAACTCTTTAAGCCAAAAGGATCGATAGGCAGTGCTTTCGCAGTCCCTATGCGTACTGAACATCGGGATCAAGCCAGCTTTTGCTCTTTTGCTTTTTTGCTCTACGCAAGGTTTCTGTCCTCGCTGAGCTGGCCTTAGGACACCTGCGTTATTCTTTGACAAATGTACCGCCCCAGTCAAACTCCCTGTTTGGCAGTGTCCTCGAATTGGATCACGCGGGAGCGTATATTGACAAACGAAACAAAAGTATCTAAAACGAACAAACTGAACGCGCAAACGAACAGTTACGAAACAAAAAAGACACAATGAACGAAACGCCACTCTTCGCGCTTGGCTCAAGAACACCGTAACAGTCGCCGCTCGTAAGCAAACGACGTACGCGTTCCGCCTCACCGAGCAAGTAAAGAAACGATGAAAGTAATGGTATTTTACCGTCGATGTTGCCATCTCCCACTTATGCTACACCTCTCATGTCTCCTTACAATGCCAGACTACAGTCAAGCTCAACAGGGTCTTCTTTCCCCGCTAATTTTTCCAAGCCCGTTTCCTTGGCAGTAGTTTCGCTAGATAGTGGGTAGGGACAGTGAGAATCTCGGAAATCCATTTATGGGCGTCACTAATTAGATGACGAAGCATTTGGCTATTATAAGAGAGTCATAGTTACGACCGCCACCAGGGGGTCAGGGGAAGCGGTTAGCTCTCCCAGTTAGTGCAAGCCTACCCGGTAGTGTCAGCTGCAGTCTCCACAAGTCCCCAGAGCATACCAAGTTAGATCGCACCGCAGTGTTGGACTGTTACAGCTCCTAGTCCCCACCTGAAGATGAGATGGAGGGCCCGGTATTGCAATCCCCTATATGTACCTCTGGTTATCCGCCCGTATTTTCTACTTTTTCTTCTTTATTCAGTTTTTTTCTTCATTTTTTTGTTTTTCTTTTCTCTTTTCTTTCTTTTTCTTTATTTTATCTACTTTCTTCTTATTTTCTGGTTATATTTCTTTATTTTTTCTACTTTCTTTTTTTTATGCTTTTTTCTTATGCTTTTTTCTTTTAATTTCTTTTTTATCTTAATTTTTTATACTTTCTTTTTTTTATCTACATTTTCTTTTCTTTTCTTTATATTTCTTCTATTATCTTTATTTTTCTTCTCTTTTCCTCTTTTCTCTCCATTTTTCCTCTTTTTTTTCTCCATTTTTTTTTATGCTTTTTTCTTTATTTAATGCTTTTCTCTTCTTTTTATTTTTATTACTTTGTTTTTTTTTTCTTTATTTTTCTCCTTTCTTCTTTTTTTTTGGTTTATTATCAATTTTATTATTAAGGTTAGAATACCTTGACACCATACAATTTTTTAATATTTTATATATTTATAAATTTCTGCTTCTGACACTCTACATTATGAAAACATTATTTTCCATATAATTTTTCATTCTGTTTATACTTAAATCATCTCATATTTTTTAGTTTAACATTTGTTTATTTCTTTTTTTTTTTTGATATGTCATAGCAAGCACAATAACTAATCTGTCAATGTTAATAAATGTTTATGACGTCACAAAAAAAGATTTGCGATTTTAAATTTAAAATTTTTTATGAAATAATATAAAACAGATTTTTCAAGGTCAAGATCTTGTAATGATGACGTTGAAGTAGTGGGAGGAGCAACTGCACACCCACTCTCTTCTTTTAAACGTAAATTAGAAATGAACTGAAATAATTTAAGAATGAATTGACTATAAACTACTAGAATGTACTAAAATAAGTACTACACACTAAAAGAATAAAAAAAAAGATATAATTTTTATTATAAACAGAGTATTGTTGCTTATCTCTAATAAATGGCGGCAAAAATTTTTATTTTAATAGTAATCTATAAATTTTTCAATATAATACTTAATGCTTTATTCCATTAGATGGCGCGCGCGGTCTTGTCTACCAAAACTATTTTATTTTAATACTTTTTGCTTATATAGATAGCGCTTCTTTGCGTCATTAAACCTATAGATGTCGCTTTCATATTAAATTTATAGACTTTGCTACTATCATGAGTAATTTAAAACAAACTTTGTTATTAATTAAATTTTTTATATAAACTGTCCGCAGAATATATTATATACATTGGTAGTAGAAATATAAAAAAATTTAATTTTATTATTATGTTTATTTTTTTTTAAAGAAATTAAAATTTTGTTAACTACTAAAAACTTTACAAATTTTAGTGGCAACGGCCACACCACGTTGATTGCACCAGTTCTCGTCCGATCACTGAAGTTAAGCAACGTCGGGCGCGGTCAGTACTTGGATGGGTGACCGCTTGGGAACACCGCGTGCCGTTGTCTCTTTTTTTTTTGTTTAATTCTTGTTTCTTTTTCAATTGCTTGCTTTGAAATGTTTGGCACAATAAACTATTCACCCAGTTTTACACCACGTGGTAAAAAAATTATTTGATAATAATCTCTAAAGCTCTTGATATTAACCAAGTGGCCATCATCAGCAGATGATGAGTAAAACTCTGATCAATAATTATATATGAGTTCTAATAATTATAATCTCTCTATAATATGATCTTCTTCAGATTATATTATCAATGATGATAAAAGAAAACAATTGTAAACATGCGTGTTAAGAAATTGAGAGAGCGCGAGTAAACGGCGGTAGTAGATGTGATTTACTTATAAATGCCAAATGCCTCGACATCGAAAATATGACTGACATGAATGAAGATTATCAGTTCAATTTAGTTATAGTTCACCTTAAAAAAAAATTAATAAAACAAGGTATCTAAAATTGAAAAAAAAAATAAATAAATAAATAAAAATAAACAATAAAACTAAAAGTTAGATAATAAAAAAACATTTATAATAAAACAAGAAGTTTAGTTATATAAAACTTTGTTAAAAAAACACAAATAAAACAAGAAGTTACATTATATAAAACTTTGTTAAAAAAAAAACCTACATTGCATTTCAAATGCAATGTAGGCTTTACTAAATATTATTATCATTATTAAATATTTAATAATAATAATAATTTAAATACGGGGTCTTGTCTCATCGACAAGACGAATCCCCAAGCGGAGGGCCGAGTCTCAATAGATCGCAGCGTGGAAACTGCTCTACCGAGTACAACACCCTGCCAGGTACGTAAGTCGTCTAGAGACAATTCCGAGTTTCAACATCGAACTAAAGTTACCCATGTTTAACCGTTAAGATACCTAATTGAATATAGCAAGATTGATCCCACCGCCAATTAATGGTAACATACGGCAAATAAGGCTCGTGCGACGAATGACGCGTACGTCATCCGCCTAGTAAAGTCACATTGTTTTGAGCCTATCGACTCTTGAAACTCCTAAAAGTATCGTTGCCACCTTTGACTAGAAAGGATACGGCCTCAGAGGCGTTCAGGCATAATCCCACGGATGGTAGCTTCGCACCACCGCCCGCTCGAGCGAGTGCGTGAACCAAATGTCCTCTCGTACTGAGCAGGATTACTATCGCAACGACGAGTCATCAGTAGGGTAAAACTAACCTGTCTTACGACGGTCTAAACCCAGCTCACGTTCCCTATTAGCGGGTGAACAATCCGACGCTTGGCGAGTTCTGCTTCGCAATGATAGGAAGAGCCGACATCGAAGGATCAAAAAGCGACGTCGCTATAAACGCTTGGCCGCCACAAGCCAGTTATCCCTGTGGTAAATTTTCTGACACCTCTTGCTGAAAACTCTTTAAGCCAAAAGGATCGATAGGCAGTGCTTTCGCAGTCCCTATGCGTACTGAACATCGGGATCAAGCCAGCTTTTGCTCTTTTGCTTTTTTGCTCTACGCAAGGTTTCTGTCCTCGCTGAGCTGGCCTTAGGACACCTGCGTTATTCTTTGACAAATGTACCGCCCCAGTCAAACTCCCTGTTTGGCAGTGTCCTCGAATTGGATCACGCGGGAGCGTATATTGACAAACGAAACAAAAGTATCTAAAACGAACAAACTGAACGCGCAAACGAACAGTTACGAAACAAAAAAGACACAATGAACGAAACGCCACTCTTCGCGCTTGGCTCAAGAACACCGTAACAGTCGCCGCTCGTAAGCAAACGACGTACGCGTTCCGCCTCACCGAGCAAGTAAAGAAACGATGAAAGTAATGGTATTTTACCGTCGATGTTGCCATCTCCCACTTATGCTACACCTCTCATGTCTCCTTACAATGCCAGACTACAGTCAAGCTCAACAGGGTCTTCTTTCCCCGCTAATTTTTCCAAGCCCGTTTCCTTGGCAGTGGTTTCGCTAGATAGTGGGTAGGGACAGTGAGAATCTCGGAAATCCATTCATGGGCGTCACTAATTAGATGACGAAGCATTTGGCTATTATAAGAGAGTCATAGTTACGACCGCCACCAGGGGGTCAGGGGAGGCGGTTAGCTCTCCCAGTTAGTGCAAGCCTACCCGGTAGTGTCAGCTGCAGTCTCCACAAGTCCCCAGAGCATACCAAGTTAGATCGCACCGCAGTGTTGGACTGTTACAGCTCCTAGTCCCCACCTGAAGATAAGATGGAGGGCCCGGTATTGCAATCCCCTATATGTACCTCTGGTTATCCGCCCGTATTTTCTACTTTTTCTTCTTTATTCAGTTTTTTTCTTCATTTTTTTGTTTTTCTTTTCTCTTTTCTTTCTTTTTCTTTATTTTATCTACTTTCTTCTTATTTTCTGGTTATATTTCTTTATTTTTTCTACTTTCTTTTTTTTATGCTTTTTTCTTATGCTTTTTTCTTCTAATTTCTTTTTTATCTTAATTTTTTATACTTTCTTTTTTTTATCTACATTTTCTTTTCTTTTCTTTATATTTCTTCTATTATCTTTATTTTTCTTCTCTTTTCCTCTTTTCTCTCCATTTTTCCTCTTTTTTTTCTCCATTTTTTTTTATGCTTTTTTCTTTATTTAATGCTTTTCTCTTCTTTTTATTTTTATTACTTTGTTTTTTTTTTCTTTATTTTTCTCCTTTCTTCTTTTTTTTTGGTTTATTATCAATTTTATTATTAAGGTTAGAATACCTTGACACCATACAATTTTTTAATATTTTATATATTTATAAATTTCTGCTTCTGACACTCTACATTATGAAAACATTATTTTCCATATAATTTTTCATTCTGTTTATACTTAAATCATCTCATATTTTTTAGTTTAACATTTGTTTATTTCTATTTTTTTTTTTTGATATGTCATAGCAAGCACAATAACTAATCTGTCAATGTTAATAAATGTTTATGACGTCACAAAAAAAGATTTGCGATTTTAAATTAAAAAATTTTTATGAAATAATATAAAACAGATTTTTCAAGGTCAAGATCTTGTAATGATGACGTTGAAGTAGTGGGAGGAGCAACTGCACACCCACTCTCTTCTTTTAAACGTAAATTAGAAATGAACTGAAATAATTTAAGAATGAATTGACTATAAACTACTAGAATGTACTAAAATAAGTACTACACACTAAAAGAATAAAAAAAAAGATATAATTTTTATTATAAACAGAGTATTGTTGCTTATCTCTAATAAATGGCGGCAAAAATTTTTATTTTAATAGTAATCTATAAATTTTTCAATATAATACTTAATGCTTTATTCCATTAGATGGCGCGCGCGGTCTTGTCTACCAAAACTATTTTATTTTAATACTTTTTGCTTATATAGATAGCGCTTCTTTGCGTCATTAAACCTATAGATGTCGCTTTCATATTAAATTTATAGACTTTGCTACTATCATGAGTAATTTAAAACAAACTTCGTTATTAATTAAATTTTTTATATAAACTGTCCGCAGAATATATTATATACATTGGTAGTAGAAATATAAAAAAAATTAATTTTATTATTATGTTTATTTTTTTTTAAAGAAATTAAAATTTTGTTAACTACTAAAAACTTTACAAATTTAGTGGCAACGGCCATACCACGTTGATTGCACCAGTTCTCGTCCGATCACTGAAGTTAAGCAACGTCGGGCGCGGGTCAGTACTTGGATGGGTGACCGCTTGGGAACACCGCGTGCCGTTGTCTCTTTTTTTTTTGTTTAATTCTTGTTTCTTTTTCAATTGCTTGCTTTGAAATGTTTGGCACAATAAACTATTCACCCAGTTTTACACCACGTGGTAAAAAAATTATTTGATAATAATCTCTAAAGCTCTTGATATTAACCAAGTGGCCATCATCAGCAGATGATGAGTAAAACTCTGATCAATAATTATATATGAGTTCTAATAATTATAATCTCTCTATAATATGATCTTCTTCAGATTATATTATCAATGATGATAAAAGAAAACAATTGTAAACATGCGTGTTAAGAAATTGAGAGAGCGCGAGTAAACGGCGGTAGTAGATGTGATTTACTTATAAATGCCAAATGCCTCGACATCGAAAATATGACTGACATGAATGAAGATTATCAGTTCAATTTAGTTATAGTTCACCTTAAAAAAAAATTAATAAAACAAGGTATCTAAAATTGAAAAAAAAAATAAATAAATAAATAAAAATAAACAATAAAACTAAAAGTTAGATAATAAAAAAACATTTATAATAAAACAAGAAGTTTAGTTATATAAAACTTTGTTAAAAAAACACAAATAAAACAAGAAGTTACATTATATAAAACTTTGTTAAAAAAAAAACCTACATTGCATTACAAATGCAATGTAGGCTTTACTAAATATTATTATCATTATTAAATATTTAATAATAATAATAATTTAAATACGGGGTCTTGTCTCATCGACAAGACGAATCCCCAAGCGGAGGGCCGAGTCTCAATAGATCGCAGCGTGGAAACTGCTCTACCGAGTACAACACCCTGCCAGGTACGTAAGTCGTCTAGAGACAATTCCGAGTTTCAACATCGAACTAAAGTTACCCATGTTTAACCGTTAAGATACCTAATTGAATATAGCAAGATTGATCCCACCGCCAATTAATGGTAACATACGGCAAATAAGGCTCGTGCGACGAATGACGCGTACGTCATCCGCCTAGTAAAGTCACATTGTTTTGAGCCTATCGACTCTTGAAACTCCTAAAAGTATCGTTGCCACCTTTGACTAGAAAGGATACGGCCTCAGAGGCGTTCAGGCATAATCCCACGGATGGTAGCTTCGCACCACCGCCCGCTCGAGCGAGTGCGTGAACCAAATGTCCTCTCGTACTGAGCAGGATTACTATCGCAACGACGAGTCATCAGTAGGGTAAAACTAACCTGTCTTACGACGGTCTAAACCCAGCTCACGTTCCCTATTAGCGGGTGAACAATCCGACGCTTGGCGAGTTCTGCTTCGCAATGATAGGAAGAGCCGACATCGAAGGATCAAAAAGCGACGTCGCTATAAACGCTTGGCCGCCACAAGCCAGTTATCCCTGTGGTAAATTTTCTGACACCTCTTGCTGAAAACTCTTTAAGCCAAAAGGATCGATAGGCAGTGCTTTCGCAGTCCCTATGCGTACTGAACATCGGGATCAAGCCAGCTTTTGCTCTTTTGCTTTTTTGCTCTACGCAAGGTTTCTGTCCTCGCTGAGCTGGCCTTAGGACACCTGCGTTATTCTTTGACAGATGTACCGCCCCAGTCAAACTCCCTGTTTGGCAGTGTCCTCGAATTGGATCACGCGGGAGCGTATATTGACAAACGAAACAAAAGTATCTAAAACGAACAAACTGAACGCGCAAACGAACAGTTACGAAACAAAAAAGACACAATGAACGAAACGCCACTCTTCGCGCTTGGCTCAAGAACACCGTAACAGTCGCCGCTCGTAAGCAAACGACGTACGCGTTCCGCCTCACCGAGCAAGTGAAGAAACGATGAAAGTAATGGTATTTTACCGTCGATGTTGCCATCTCCCACTTATGCTACACCTCTCATGTCTCCTTACAATGCCAGACTACAGTCAAGCTCAACAGGGTCTTCTTTCCCCGCTAAT
Source organism: Lagria hirta (assembly GCA_947359425.1). Lineage (NCBI taxonomy): Eukaryota > Metazoa > Arthropoda > Insecta > Coleoptera > Tenebrionidae > Lagria > Lagria hirta. The sequence continues at coordinate 31,944,391 of OX375795.1, read as the reverse complement.
TTTTCCAAGCCCGTTTCCTTGGCAGTGGTTTCGCTAGATAGTGGGTAGGGACAAAAAATCAAATTCAAATTCAAGCCTATTTCTGGGCACATATTTTGAAAAGTTTTAACTTAATACAAGTCATTTTGGCAGCTTGGCTAATCTGCCTAGATCTTAAATATTTTTAAGTATTTCATTCATATTATAATACATTTTATTTTAGCCCTAACTGAAGTTTTAATTCTTACTACCCTAATACAATACATCTAACTAAACTACAATTATAATAATAATAATAATAAAAAATAAACAAAATTAAAGTTATAAAAAAATGGGACTCCGGTTTCTCTATTTGTCTTGTCCATTTAGTCCATCTCCAGAGCTGCGAATACTATCGAACCTTTTTGATTTCTAAGGAATTCCGATTTCATCCATTCACGTGCCTCCCATAAAGATGGTAGTTTGTCGAGTTTAGTAGCACCTTCTTTTGTAATAGTATCAAGCTTCTTGCCCAGCTTCCATGATAAATTCTTCAAAATGATGAGGAAACTCCGCCATAAGACTGAGTAACGACTGTAGATTATCTCCATCCCAATTGTGTGTGTTCATCAAGTTCAAACGGGCGACCTCATATCTGCCGCAAGTAGTTAGACGATGGATTGAATCGTCCAATCTGTGACAAAGCTCGCACAGGCCGTTGATAGATTTACCAATGCGAAGCAGGTGTGCTCCGAAATTGCCATGGCCGGTAATCAACTGGACGCTTTCACTAGTAAAGGTTAGGTCGGTATCTATATAATTTCTAATATTTGAAATGAATTCATAGGTGGTTCTGCCCTTTTCAGAGCAATCCCACCTCTCTTGCCACTTGGCCATAGTGAGACGTCTTAAGCTTCTTTTGGTCTCTGTCATATGTTGCTGTGGATCATCTGGTAATCTCACACCACAGAAAAGTGCAGAGCCATTTCTGACTATTTCAGATCTTGCTTTTCTTTCTAGCAGTATTAGATCAAGAGGAGGTTGCTTTGCAATCACTCCCGCCGCTTCATTTGAGACTGAAGAGTAGGATCCCATGATAAGCCTAGAGCAGCTACCATAAACACCCATTATCTTTTTACGATTGTGAACTTGGATTATGCAGTTTCCCCAGACGGCAACCCCATATGCAATGATTGGAATAATGGCCAGATTGTATATTGTTTTGTAGGAATCCGTTGGATTTCCCCATCTTTTTTTCGTGTAAAGACGCAATCTATTCAAGATTGCAAGAGCTTTTTCGGTAGTTGCTTTTACGTGGTTTGAAAAAAGTAGACCTTCTGAGAAGGTAACTCCTAAGTATGCTGCCGATTGGACTCTTTTAATAGATTTCCCATTTATTTTTATTAGTGGGTTCCTTTTTAACAATCCTTTAAGCATCATATAATTTGTCTTGTCTTCTGCCAGTTTCATTTTGTTGCGACTACACCAGTCTTGAACTTTATAGAGGATCTGATTGCTTTTGCTTTCGAGTTCTGTTCTGGAGTTACCATATACTAATATGGCGACATCATCAGCATAGGCGACCATTTCTACTGCTGTAGGAAGATGACTTTCAAGCAGATCATCCAGGAACAAATTCCACATGATCGGACCAAGTACAGAACCTTGAGGACAACCTCTTGTTAGAGTTTTCTTTACGCATATATTTCCAGATTTCAGAGAAACCTCTCGTTCTGATAGGTATGATTTGATTATTTCAACTGTAGAAACCGAAAAACCTCTCAAAACCAACTTCATAATGAAGGCCGGCCACCAAAGGTTGTCAAAAGCACCACTAATGTCTACCAAAATCATCAATCCATATTTAAATTCTTGATGTTGATTATTAAATTCAAGGACTGCCTGCATGGCAGTGATCGTCGATCTGCCAGGTATAAAACCATGCTGTTTTAAACTGTGTACCTCTGTAGGTGGTAGATCTCTATAAATTTGATTTTTAATCACTTTTTCCAGAATTTTTGCCAGAGTGTTTAGCAAAGTGACCGGTCTCAAAGACTTTGGATTTGTAGGATCTTTCCCAAAGGAACTTTTTGGTATGGTGTGGATGCACCCTTCTCGCCAAGCTTTTGGGAAGTAACCTGCGTTTAAGCAGTCTTGGAACAGACCGTAGAGTTGTTCTCTCATAGCTGGATAACCAACTTTTACAATTTCTGCTGGTATTCCGTCTGGTCCTAGCGCCTTGCCAGCTTTTAGACCAGCAATAATTTTATCTAATTCCTGTCTGTCAAAATTTTGATTCTCTTGAGTCTTCCCTTTCATCATACTAGATATGCTTCTAATATATTGGTGATGTGGACTATCGTGTAACACCAGATCATCAGGAATGAGCACCTCAAGGATGTAAGCAAGAGTATTTTCTAAGTTTGTCGTGTAAGTACCATCGGATTTTCTTAGTGTGGACGGTATGTGTTTTACTTTCATTTTATTGGAAGACATTTTATATATTGCTCCCCATGGGTTTTGGGAGAGTTCCTTGTCTACAAAAGTTTCCCATGATTTATCTCTTGTAATTTTTACTTCATGTATTAATGCACATCTATCGTACTCACATCGTACTTTCCAGACTTGTCTATCAAGATCTCCTCTTGCACGTCTGTACTTCCTTCTGGTTTGTCTAAACGTTTTTCTTAGTTTTTCAATTTTTGCAGTCCACCAAGAGGCGTGTTTGCTTTCTCTTTGAGTAAAAACTTTAAGTGACTTATCGCAAACCATTTTAAGACCCATGGTAATTAACTGTGCCCTAGTCTCAATATGCTCGATGCCTGGTCTCCAAACCAGAGCTGTTTCTAGTTCAGCTACCATTTTGGTAGCTTCCGCTATCACTGTGTCTGAATTTATGCTTTTTAGGTCGTATCTGATTTCCTTAGAAGAAGTTTCTGTCGAAGCACCAACTGAGATATCAAAAGAGATTAGCCTATGGTCACTATCAATTGCGTCTTCGTGAACCATCCAGTTACTGACATGTCTTAGCACACTTTCTGTAGCTATACTGACATCAATGTTAGATTGTCCTCTTTCTGAAGAGAAAGTTGCCAAATTTCCTGGTTCGTTTAAAACCGTTAGATCGAATTCAGTTATTAGGTTTTCAATTATTACACCTCGCTCGTCCCTGGTTGATGAGTACCATATAGGAGAGCCAGCATTTGAATCCATGCATATAACAACTTTCTTTCTTTGATACATTCTGATAAAGTCTTTTAGCTTTACAATCCTAGTGTTAAATGCGTTTATTTCTTCGTTTGGCGGAAAGTAAGCCGACATGACATAGAATGGTGTTTCACCTGGAATATTAATCTCGGCTGCACTTTGGCAGTCGTCGCTGAATTGGTATAGACCTACTACATTTATTTCTTTTTTGCATATTATAAGAGCAGCCTTACATGGCTGTGTTATGCAAGCTTGGATTGGCCTGCTGTTTCCAATAGTTGGAAAGCAATAGATATTTTTAGACTTGTCTAAATAGGTGTATGGTTCTTGGGTGCACACAATATCGCAATTGTATTCGTCTATGACTTTGGCTAGTTCTAGCGTTGTTGCCCGTGCTCTTCTTAGATTGATTTGGAGAATTTTCAATTTATGGCTAAGTACCATAATCGATGTTGTTTATATGTTCTCTAAATCGCCTCTCATAGATCGGGCAATTCTTGGAAGTGCCAAGGTGTTTTCTGAGCTCGGGGGCAACTCGTGCGTTTTTACATAGCACGCAATCTGGTGATTGTTGCTTATTCGGACAGTCTTTAATGTCATGCCCAGATGCACAATGTGCGCAGGCTTGTTCGCTTCTGCAATGTTTAGCAAGATGCCCAATTTTTAAACATTTAAAGCAGCGCATTAATTGGATGTGATCTTCTACTTTGCATCTATTCCAGCCTATAAAAATCTTTTGATCTTTTAATGCGACTCTCATTTTTGGAGTTACTTCTACAACCCAATGACAAAATTTGGGATCTTTCCCAAACTTGAAAGCTGGTTTAATATTTCCATATACTTTTTGATCTAGGTCGTTTTGTTTATAGATTGCATCCGCCATCTCTTCTGCTTCTATTGCAGCCGGCACATTAAAGATTATAAGCCGAGGCTTATACTTTTCGACTTTTTTCGCATTCAAGCCTATATTGGCTAAAGCAGAGTTATCTATTAAGGAATGTATTTTCTGAGATGTACTCTCTATAATAACAGATTTTTTAGCCGTACGTGTGACCCTCTTAACTTGTACACCAAGTGTTTTTGGGTTTATGTTACGCAGAACAGCGTTCTTTGTGTCAGTGCTAGTTTTATATATTTCCGAATCTTCCTTTATCGGTGTGATCGATACTTTATATGTGGGCTCTGCCCTGATAACTTTCCCAGTAGAAAGTTTTACTTTCTCTTTTGAAGCAATACTTGTCATCATTGAATATGATGGTTTTGTAGCTTGGCTAGCTGAGATAAGGTCTTTGATCTTATTTAGCTGATCTTCATATTGGATTTTCAACTTAAGTTTTTCATATGCTAAATGCATTTTATGAGCTAGGTCCTGCGCCTTATTAATTTTCTCTTAAAAGAGTTTTTCTGCGTTCAACCGTTTCCTTGCCATGCTGCAGCCAATTGCTCATGGCACCAAGTTCTGAAACGAGCGAGCCCATGTCTGTCAAAAAGTCTTCTTTAGAAGACTCAGTTGTGATACTAGTCATTTTTCAAATTTTACTTGTTTAACAATGTTGTTCAACGCTTGTATTTTGCGTTAATATACTTCCCCGGCAAAGCCGGGGAGTGTGTCCTTTAGCCGGTCTTTCCTCTACTGCGTGGCGTACAAGTCCACGACTTACTGAAAAGACTCGTTTACCGCCCTTCGCCACGTGGAGGCAGGACCCAAGATTTCCTTTGAGGAACTGAGTCTATTTCAATGACTCTACACCAGAAAATTTTACGAAGTAATCTTCTATATCAGTTTATGATTATATATCGCAACTACTTATTTAATTTTCTTGGTGAAGGGCGAAAGATTTATTCGCATTGAAGAGAAACCAGAGTGGGTAGGGACAGTGAGAATCTCGGAAATCCATTCATGGGCGTCACTAATTAGATGACGAAGCATTTGGCTATTATAAGAGAGTCATAGTTACGACCGCCACCAGGGGGTCAGGGGAGGCGGTTAGCTCTCCCAGTTAGTGCAAGCCTACCCGGTAGTGTCAGCTGCAGTCTCCACAAGTCCCCAGAGCATACCAAGTTAGATCGCACCGCAGTGTTGGACTCTTACAGCTCCTAGTCCCCACCTGAAGATAAGATGGAGGGCCCGGTATTGCAATCCCCTATATGTACCTCTGGTTATCCGCCCGTATTTTCTACTTTTTCTTCTTTATTCAGTTTTTTTCTTCATTTTTTTGTTTTTCTTTTCTCTTCTCTTTCTTTTTCTTTATTTTATCTACTTTCTTCTTATTTTCTGGTTATATTTCTTTATTTTTTCTACTTTCTTTTTTTTATGCTTTTTTCTTATGCTTTTTTCTTCTAATTTCTTTTTTATCTTAATTTTTTATACTTTCTTTTTTTTATCTACATTTTCTTTTCTTTTCTTTATATTTCTTCTATTATCTTTATTTTTCTTCTCTTTTCCTCTTTTCTCTCCATTTTTCCTCTTTTTTTTTTCCATTTTTTTTTATGCTTTTTTCTTTATTTAATGCTTTTCTCTTCTTTTTATTTTTATTACTTTGTTTTTTTTTTCTTTATTTTTCTCCTTTCTTCTTTTTTTTTGGTTTATTATCAATTTTATTATTAAGGTTAGAATACCTTGACACCATACAATTTTTTAATATTTTATATATTTATAAATTTCTGCTTCTGACACTCTACATTATGAAAACATTATTTTCCATATAATTTTTCATTCTGTTTATACTTAAATCATCTCATATTTTTTAGTTTAACATTTGTTTATTTCTATTTTTTTTTTTTGATATGTCATAGCAAGCACAATAACTAATCTGTCAATGTTAATAAATGTTTATGACGTCACAAAAAAAGATTTGCGATTTTAAATTTAAAGATTTTTATGAAATAATATAAAACAGATTTTTCAAGGTCAAGATCTTGTAATGATGACGTTGAAGTAGTGGGAGGAGCAACTGCACACCCACTCTCTTCTTTTAAACGTAAATTAGAAATGAACTGAAATAATTTAAGAATGAATTGACTATAAACTACTAGAATGTACTAAAATAAGTACTACACACTAAAAGAATAAAAAAAAAGATATAATTTTTATTATAAACAGAGTATTGTTGCTTATCTCTAATAAATGGCGGCAAAAATTTTTATTTTAATAGTAATCTATAAATTTTTCAATATAATACTTAATGCTTTATTCCATTAGATGGCGCGCGCGGTCTTGTCTACCAAAACTATTTTATTTTAATACTTTTTGCTTATATAGATAGCGCTTCTTTGCGTCATTAAACCTATAGATGTCGCTTTCATATTAAATTTATAGACTTTGCTACTATCATGAGTAATTTAAAACAAACTTCGTTATTAATTAAATTTTTTATATAAACTGTCCGCAGAATATATTATATACATTGGTAGTAGAAATATAAAAAAATTTAATTTTATTATTATGTTTATTTTTTTTTAAAGAAATTAAAATTTTGTTAACTACTAAAAACTTTACAAATTTTAGTGGCAACGGCCATACCACGTTGATTGCACCAGTTCTCGTCCAGTTCTCGTCGAGCAGCCGAACCGAAAGGACGTGCTAAAGCCAGCAGGTACGCAACGCAGGTACCCAAAGTACTTGACCAACGGTAATTTAAAAACCACGTGGCAATAAGCCACATTTATTAACATTAGTGTAGTGATTAAAACAATAGTAATAAATAATAAACTAAATAATAATAAAAATAGTGTGATAAGTGATAATAATAATCGTGAAAAGTCAATAAATAATTAAAAATCCAATTAACCATGGACGACCCAATGAATGATCCTACCGATGCATTCAAAAAACCCTCAAAAACCATCATCGAAAAGCATAAAAGAAAAAAGAAGAAAAAATCCATAGATGACGAGCCACGTGACAAAAAACAAAAAAATAATCAAAATCAGGACAAATTACCCACGACGACGGAAGACGACGACATGGATGACGATTACGAAGAAAGTGAAACGGAGAAAACCCGAATTAATATACCAATAAAAAATCAATATGACCCCATCTCCCACGTGCCTCCAGAAAAAGAAGGAATTAAAACAATACCCTTGATAAAACCTAAAATCAACGGTAAGCCACCACCAATTATCATAAATCACAGAAATTACGTCCATAAGGAACTATTAAAAATTTGTGGAGACAACACCCAACAGGACTTTACAATTAAATACAATCGAAATAGCACCATCATCCTAACAAACAATAATGAAGATTACAAATCAATGATGAATATTCTAAAAACAAATGATGCTCGATTCTACACATACACTCCAAAAACTGAAAAACAACACGGTTTTGTGCTAAAAGGGCTGCAGGACTATCCTGAAATGAAAGAAATTCAAGAAGAATTGAAAACTAATGGACTCCCAATTCATCAAATGTATAAAATGAAGAACATCACAAATAACAACTACATTGTAATCACAGATAACACCATAACACTACAACATCTGCAAGAAAAAATAAAACACATATCGCATACGGTCGTCCGATGGGAAAGGCATGAAAACAAAAGGACAATGATACAATGCAGACGGTGCCAAACATGGGGGCATGCCACCTCAAATTGCAATCTGGACATCAAATGCCTCAAATGCGCAAAAGAACACTACACATACACATGCCCCATCAAGGAAAAAACAGAAGAAAACGGCAAATTATTAAAATGCGCCAATTGCCAGGGAAATCATCCCGCCAACAGTACGACGTGCAGAGTATATATAGAACGGCTGGAATACATTAAAAATAAGAAAACAACCCTAAAACCAACAACAAAAAACCATAAAACAATACAGTATATTGAAGCCCCCTTTCCCGCTTCAAATCCATGGCGCCAGAACGAACAAAACAACATCCTGGACAGAAATTTCCCGGCCTTGAAACCTACCACTTTACACAGCAACACACAAAAGCAGGTACAAAAAATAACCAACCCTCAACAAACACTAACACCCCCCAGCAACAACACAAACAATAGTTCGCTTCAAACTGTAAGTGACACATATAATCTACTCAAGGATTTAAGTAAAGAATTTGACGAGCTCAACAAAAATGTTAATCTTAATAATTTACTAATTGCAGTTAGAGACCTAAATAGAGAACTTAATGGGGCAACTAGCCCAATAGACAAACTACTAAAAATGCAACAATTTATAAGTACAATACACATCTATGACATATAAATTAAAAATATGCAACTGGAATACCAATGGAATCAAAAATAAAATTCATGAAGTGATAGCCTTTTTATCAACACATAATGTTGATATCATGGCTATCACTGAAACAAAATTAAAAGTAGGCGACAAAATTAAATTTAAAAACTTCAATATCGCACGTAATGATAGGGACAGCAACCATGCTGCGGGCGGCGTAATGCTATTAATTAATAAAAATTTAAACTATAAAAATATCCCTCCTGTATCCTCAATAATAGAAAATGTCGGCATAGAGCTAGAGAACAAAGTCAAAATCTATGCGGTTTATAATAGACCAATAAATAACTTTAATAATAATGACTTAAACAAATTTGTTAACAATACAACAAAGCTTCTTTTAGTAGGGGATCTAAATGCAAAACATAAAAATTGGAACTGCGAGAGGGCAAACAAAAACGGAAACACATTAGCAGATTACACAATAAATAATAACTTAATAGTAAATTATCCAAACACACACACACATTTTCCTCCAAATGGTATGACACCCACAACACTCGACCTATTCCTAACAAAAAACATCAACATCACCACCCCACAATCATTATCAGAACTCAATTCAGACCACAATCCCATAATAACTGACATAATCACACACACACAGACAGACACTAACACAATAGAAATAATCACATACAAAAACACAAATTGGAAATCGTTTAAAACAGAATTAAACAATAAAATAACAATCAATAACAAAATCACAACAAAAGAAACACTCGAAAGCGAAATTAACAAATTCACACGCACACTACAAACCTTAAAAACCAAATATAGCAACACAAAAATTATCAACCTCAATAAAGATGACATACCGCTACAAATTAAGCAATTAATTAAAAATCGCAACCATACCAGAAAATTAGCGCAATACACGTTGGACCTATATTATATAAATAAACAAAAAGAATTAACGAAACAAGTTCAAAGCCAAATCAGAACTTTTAGGGACACACAGTTTAGAAACAAATTAATAAAATTAAATACCCAAGATAATTCTATTTGGAAATTTACGAAACAAATTAGAAAAACCCCTAATAACATTCCAACCCTTTTTCATAATAATAAAGAATCTTTTACAAATAAACAAAAAGCAAAAACAATGGCGGAATATTTTTCCAACATACACCAAAACAACACGGACAACGACACAAACAAACAAAAACAAATAACACAAACAATTAACGATTTGATTAACACACCCCATCACACAAACAACGATACACTCACACAGCTGTATACTCATCCAGAAGAAATTGAATCAATTATTAAAAAACTTCCAAATAACAAAGCCCCAGGCCCCGACCAACTAGAAAATAAACTAATAAAAAACCTAACAAAAAAAGCAATTGTCCAACTGACCCACATAATCAATTCAATATTCAAATTAAGCCATTACCCATCCTCGTTCAAGAAGTCAATAACAATACCCATCCCCAAACCAGGTAAAAATCCCGACAACCCATCGTCCTACCGACCCATAACACTACTAAATACATTATCTAAAATAACAGAAAAAATTATATTAAAACGATTAAACGACAAACTAACCGAAAATAATATCCAAAATAAATTCCAATTTGGATTCAAAAAAGCACACAACACTACGATGCAATTAAGTAGAATCATTAATGACATTCAAATTAACTTTAACAAACAAAAACATACTACAATGACACTCTTAGACATAGAAAAGGCTTTTGATAAATTATGGATCGAAGGCCTCACATATAAAATAAATAAAATGGGTCTACCCATACCACTCACTAAATTAATCCACTCGTACTTAATCAATCGAGAAATGCAAGTAAAAATTAAGAATAGCATATCCGCACCAAAAAGATTAGAAACCGGGGTACCTCAAGGCTCCGTCCTTGGACCCGTTTTGTTTAATCTATACATTAATGATATCCCCACTTTCAAAAACACTAAAATTGCACAATATGCGGACGATACAGCCATATACACACATTCCTATTGGGCGCAGGCTGCTATCGTCCAAACACAAATACACACACGTATGTTGGAAAAATATTTCGACGAGTGGAAAATTAAATTAAACGCACAAAAAACCGAATTAATTATTTTTTCAAGAAAATTTACAAACAATAAAATACTAAGCCCACTAATCATAAACCAACAAAAAATTGAACCAAAGCTCACAGTTAAATATTTGGGCATGCATTTAGACTCCCGACTTAATTACGGAAAACAAATTAATTATACTTTGCAAAAAGCAAACGCTGCTCTTTGCTCAATCTACTCATTAATGGCTAAAAACAGCAAAACAAGCACTAAAAACAAAATTCTCTTATACAAAACTTTAATAAGACCGGTAATGACTTATGCCGCTCCTGCATGGTCGCAAATACCTAAAACACGAATTAAAAAATTGGAGACCTTCCAAAATAAATGTCTGCGTCTAGCAACTAACTCAAACAGATACATAAGAATCACAGATTTACTCAAATTAGCAAAGACTGAAACCATACGTGAGTTTATTACCAAATTGTCAAATAAATTCTTTAAAATTCAAATCCACAACAATAGTTTAACCAGCGAAATTACAAATATTACTAAAACAAAAATTAATTTTAAAATAAAACATAGATTAATACATCAGCACCTCCCGATTTTCTACGATAACTAATCAAATGTTGTCATTGGGAAACTAAGGGTGCTGACAAAAATTTGTACATAGTGTAAATAAATTAGGTTAAGATGTGAAATGGACGGTCAAGGACATAAATCCATGTTCTGCACTAGCATGTAGAAGTGGAGTATGAGCCAAAGACCGTCCAATAAAGTAAATTAAGGGTATTTTTTGAGTAGACTCTATGTGTCACTCCTTTTTCCCAAAATCCCAAACAAAAACTCCCACACGCAGAACCACCCTACCAATCTAAAGACGTCACCAAAAGTGGCCGTCACACTAAAGAAATAAGCCACGCCCACTTCCGGGAGCGAAAACCAACCAAAAAAGCAGAAATAAACGCCAGAGGCGTAGGAGTTCCAGTAAACCATCCACTTGCCAAGACAGGCGAAAAGAGGGAAGAGCCATTATGGGCATGGGACCTTTTATAGGAAGATGTTCATTTTCAGGGGTTCGTTCACTCCCATATGTCTGAAATGTATTATTAATTTGAATAAACTTGTTTTGAATTTGAATTGAGTTCTCGTCCGATCACTGAAGTTAAGCAACGTCGGGCGCGGTCAGTACTTGGATGGGTGACCGCTTGGGAACACCGCGTGCCGTTGTCTCTTTTTTTTTTGTTTAATTCTTGTTTCTTTTTCAATTGCTTGCTTTGAAATGTTTGGCACAATAAACTATTCACCCAGTTTTACACCACGTGGTAAAAAAATTATTTGATAATAATCTCTAAAGCTCTTGATATTAACCAAGTGGCCATCATCAGCAGATGATGAGTAAAACTCTGATCAATAATTATATATGAGTTCTAATAATTATAATCTCTCTATAATATGATCTTCTTCAGATTATATTATCAATGATGATAAAAGAAAACAATTGTAAACATGCGTGTTAAGAAATTGAGAGAGCGCGAGTAAACGGCGGTAGTAGATGTGATTTACTTATAAATGCCAAATGCCTCGACATCGAAAATATGACTGACATGAATGAAGATTATCAGTTCAATTTAGTTATAGTTCACCTTAAAAAAAAATTAATAAAACAAGGTATCTAAAATTGAAAAAAAAAATAAATAAATAAATAAAAATAAACAATAAAACTAAAAGTTAGATAATAAAAAAACATTTATAATAAAACAAGAAGTTTAGTTATATAAAACTTTGTTAAAAAAACACAAATAAAACAAGAAGTTACATTATATAAAACTTTGTTAAAAAAAAAACCTACATTGCATTACAAATGCAATGTAGGCTTTACTAAATATTATTATCATTATTAAATATTTAATAATAATAATAATTTAAATACGGGGTCTTGTCTCATCGACAAGACGAATCCCCAAGCGGAGGGCCGAGTCTCAATAGATCGCAGCGTGGAAACTGCTCTACCGAGTACAACACCCTGCCAGGTACGTAAGTCGTCTAGAGACAATTCCGAGTTTCAACATCGAACTAAAGTTACCCATGTTTAACCGTTAAGATACCTAATTGAATATAGCAAGATTGATCCCACCGCCAATTAATGGTAACATACGGCAAATAAGGCTCGTGCGACGAATGACGCGTACGTCATCCGCCTAGTAAAGTCACATTGTTTTGAGCCTATCGACTCTTGAAACTCCTAAAAGTATCGTTGCCACCTTTGACTAGAAAGGATACGGCCTCAGAGGCGTTCAGGCATAATCCCACGGATGGTAGCTTCGCACCACCGCCCGCTCGAGCGAGTGCGTGAACCAAATGTCCTCTCGTACTGAGCAGGATTACTATCGCAACGACGAGTCATCAGTAGGGTAAAACTAACCTGTCTTACGACGGTCTAAACCCAGCTCACGTTCCCTATTAGCGGGTGAACAATCCGACGCTTGGCGAGTTCTGCTTCGCAATGATAGGAAGAGCCGACATCAAAGGATCAAAAAGCGACGTCGCTATAAACGCTTGGCCGCCACAAGCCAGTTATCCCTGTGGTAAATTTTCTGACACCTCTTGCTGAAAACTCTTTAAGCCAAAAGGATCGATAGGCAGTGCTTTCGCAGTCCCTATGCGTACTGAACATCGGGATCAAGCCAGCTTTTGCTCTTTTGCTTTTATGCTCTACGCAAGGTTTCTGTCCTCGCTGAGCTGGCCTTAGGACACCTGCGTTATTCTTTGACAGATGTACCGCCCCAGTCAAACTCCCTGTTTGGCAGTGTCCTCGAATTGGATCACGCGGGAGCGTATATTGACAAACGAAACAAAAGTATCTAAAACGAACAAACTGAACGCGCAAACGAACAGTTACGAAACAAAAAAGACACAATGAACGAAACGCCACTCTTCGCGCTTGGCTCAAGAACACCGTAACAGTCGCCGCTCGTAAGCAAACGACGTACGCGTTCCGCCTCACCGAGCAAGTAAAGAAACGATGAAAGTAATGGTATTTTACCGTCGATGTTGCCATCTCCCACTTATGCTACACCTCTCATGTCTCCTTACAATGCCAGACTACAGTCAAGCTCAACAGGGTCTTCTTTCCCCGCTAATTTTTCCAAGCCCGTTTCCTTGGCAGTGGTTCCGCTAGATAGTGGGTAGGGACAGTGAGAATCTCGGAAATCCATTCATGGGCGTCACTAATTAGATGACGAAGCATTTGGCTATTATAAGAGAGTCATAGTTACGACCGCCACCAGGGGGTCAGGGGAGGCGGTTAGCTCTCCCAGTTAGTGCAAGCCTACCCGGTAGTGTCAGCTGCAGTCTCCACAAGTCCCCAGAGCATACCAAGTTAGATCGCACCGCAGTGTTGGACTGTTACAGCTCCTAGTCCCCACCTGAAGATAAGATGGAGGGCCCGGTATTGCAATCCCCTATATGTACCTCTGGTTATCCGCCCGTATTTTCTACTTTTTCTTCTTTATTCAGTTTTTTTCTTCATTTTTTTGTTTTTCTTTTCTCTTTTCTTTCTTTTTCTTTATTTTATCTACTTTCTTCTTATTTTCTGGTTATATTTCTTTATTTTTTCTACTTTCTTTTTTTTATGCTTTTTTCTTATGCTTTTTTCTTCTAATTTCTTTTTTATCTTAATTTTTTATACTTTCTTTTTTTTATCTACATTTTCTTTTCTTTTCTTTATATTTCTTCTATTATCTTTATTTTTCTTCTCTTTTCCTCTTTTCTCTCCATTTTTCCTCTTTTTTTTCTCCATTTTTTTTTATGCTTTTTTCTTTATTTAATGCTTTTCTCTTCTTTTTATTTTTATTACTTTGTTTTTTTTTTCTTTATTTTTCTCCTTTCTTCTTTTTTTTTGGTTTATTATCAATTTTATTATTAAGGTTAGAATACCTTGACACCATACAATTTTTTAATATTTTATATATTTATAAATTTCTGCTTCTGACACTCTACATTATGAAAACATTATTTTCCATATAATTTTTCATTCTGTTTATACTTAAATCATCTCATATTTTTTAGTTTAACATTTGTTTATTTCTATTTTTTTTTTTTGATATGTCATAGCAAGCACAATAACTAATCTGTCAATGTTAATAAATGTTTATGACGTCACAAAAAAAGATTTGCGATTTTAAATTTAAAAATTTTTATGAAATAATATAAAACAGATTTTTCAAGGTCAAGATCTTGTAATGATGACGTTGAAGTAGTGGGAGGAGCAACTGCACACCCACTCTCTTCTTTTAAACGTAAATTAGAAATGAACTGAAATAATTTAAGAATGAATTGACTATAAACTACTAGAATGTACTAAAATAAGTACTACACACTAAAAGAATAAAAAAAAAGATATAATTTTTATTATAAACAGAGTATTGTTGCTTATCTCTAATAAATGGCGGCAAAAATTTTTATTTTAATAGTAATCTATAAATTTTTCAATATAATACTTAATGCTTTATTCCATTAGATGGCGCGCGCGGTCTTGTCTACCAAAACTATTTTATTTTAATACTTTTTGCTTATATAGATAGCGCTTCTTTGCGTCATTAAACCTATAGATGTCGCTTTCATATTAAATTTATAGACTTTGCTACTATCATGAGTAATTTAAAACAAACTTCGTTATTAATTAAATTTTTTATATAAACTGTCCGCAGAATATATTATATACATTGGTAGTAGAAATATAAAAAAATTTAATTTTATTATTATGTTTATTTTTTTTTAAAGAAATTAAAATTTTGTTAACTACTAAAAACTTTACAAATTTTAGTGGCAACGGTCATACCACGTTGATTGCACCAGTTCTCGTCCGATCACTGAAGTTAAGCAACGTCGGGCGCGGTCAGTACTTGGATGGGTGACCGCTTGGGAACACCGCGTGCCGTTGTCTCTTTTTTTTTTGTTTAATTCTTGTTTCTTTTTCAATTGCTTGCTTTGAAATGTTTGGCACAATAAACTATTCACCCAGTTTTACACCACGTGGTAAAAAAATTATTTGATAATAATCTCTAAAGCTCTTGATATTAACCAAGTGGCCATCATCAGCAGATGATGAGTAAAACTCTGATCAATAATTATATATGAGTTCTAATAATTATAATCTCTCTATAATATGATCTTCTTCAGATTATATTATCAATGATGATAAAAGAAAACAATTGTAAACATGCGTGTTAAGAAATTGAGAGAGCGCGAGTAAACGGCGGTAGTAGATGTGATTTACTTATAAATGCCAAATGCCTCGACATCGAAAATATGACTGACATGAATGAAGATTATCAGTTCAATTTAGTTATAGTTCACCTTAAAAAAAAATTAATAAAACAAGGTATCTAAAATTGAAAAAAAAAATAAATAAATAAATAAAAATAAACAATAAAACTAAAAGTTAGATAATAAAAAAACATTTATAATAAAACAAGAAGTTTAGTTATATAAAACTTTGTTAAAAAAACACAAATAAAACAAGAAGTTACATTATATAAAACTTTGTTAAAAAAAAAACCTACATTGCATTACAAATGCAATGTAGGCTTTACTAAATATTATTATCATTATTAAATATTTAATAATAATAATAATTTAAATACGGGGTCTTGTCTCATCGACAAGACGAATCCCCAAGCGGAGGGCCGAGTCTCAATAGATCGCAGCGTGGAAACTGCTCTACCGAGTACAACACCCTGCCAGGTACGTAAGTCGTCTAGAGACAATTCCGAGTTTCAACATCGAACTAAAGTTACCCATGTTTAACCGTTAAGATACCTAATTGAATATAGCAAGATTGATCCCACCGCCAATTAATGGTAACATACGGCAAATAAGGCTCGTGCGACGAATGACGCGTACGTCATCCGCCTAGTAAAGTCACATTGTTTTGAGCCTATCGACTCTTGAAACTCCTAAAAGTATCGTTGCCACCTTTGACTAGAAAGGATACGGCCTCAGAGGCGTTCAGGCATAATCCCACGGATGGTAGCTTCGCACCACCGCCCGCTCGAGCAAGTGCGTGAACCAAATGTCCTCTCGTACTGAGCAGGATTACTATCGCAACGACGAGTCATCAGTAGGGTAAAACTAACCTGTCTTACGACGGTCTAAACCCAGCTCACGTTCCCTATTAGCGGGTGAACAATCCGACGCTTGGCGAGTTCTGCTTCGCAATGATAGGAAGAGCCGACATCGAAGGATCAAAAAGCGACGTCGCTATAAACGCTTGGCCGCCACAAGCCAGTTATCCCTGTGGTAAATTTTCTGACACCTCTTGCTGAAAACTCTTTAAGCCAAAAGGATCGATAGGCAGTGCTTTCGCAGTCCTTATGCGTACTGAACATCGGGATCAAGCCAGCTTTTGCTCTTTTGCTTTTTTGCTCTACGCAAGGTTTCTGTCCTCGCTGAGCTGGCCTTAGGACACCTGCGTTATTCTTTGACAGATGTACCGCCTCAGTCAAACTCCCTGTTTGGCAGTGTCCTCGAATTGGATCACGCGGGAGCGTATATTGACAAACGAAACAAAAGTATCTAAAACGAACAAACTGAACGCGCAAACGAAAAGTTACGAAACAAAAAAGACACAATGAACGAAACGCCACTCTTCGCGCTTGGCTCAAGAACACCGTAACAGTCGCCGCTCGTAAGCAAACGACGTACGCGTTCCGCCTCACCGAGCAAGTAAAGAAACGATGAAAGTAATGGTATTTTACCGTCGATGTTGCCATCTCCCACTTATGCTACACCTCTCATGGCTCCTTACAATGCCAGACTACAGTCAAGCTCAACAGGGTCTTCTTTCCCCGCTAATTTTTCCAAGCCCGTTTCCTTGGCAGTGGTTTCGCTAGATAGTGGGTAGGGACAGTGAGAATCTCGGAAATCCATTCATGGGCGTCACTAATTAGATGACGAAGCATTTGGCTATTATAAGAGAGTCATAGTTACGACCGCCACCAGGGGGTCAGGGGAGGCGGTTAGCTCTCCCAGTTAGTGCAAGCCTACCCGGTAGTGTCAGCTGCAGTCTCCACAAGTCCCCAGAGCTTACCAAGTTAGATCGCACCGCAGTGTTGGACTGTTACAGCTCCTAGTCCCCACCTGAAGATAAGATGGAGGGCCCGGTATTGCAATCCCCTATATGTACCTCTGGTTATCCGCCCGTATTTTCTACTTTTTCTTCTTTATTCAGTTTTTTTCTTCATTTTTTTGTTTTTCTTTTCTCTTTTCTTTCTTTTTCTTTATTTTATCTACTTTCTTCTTATTTTCTGGTTATATTTCTTTATTTTTTCTACTTTCTTTTTTTTATGCTTTTTTCTTATGCTTTTTTTTTCTAATTTCTTTTTTATCTTAACTTTTTATACTTTCTTTTTTTTATCTACATTTTCTTTTCTTTTCTTTATATTTCTTCTATTATCTTTATTTTTCTTCTCTTTTCCTCTTTTCTCTCCATTTTTCCTCTTTTTTTTCTCCATTTTTTTTTATGCTTTTTTCTTTATTTAATGCTTTTCTCTTCTTTTTATTTTTATTACTTTGTTTTTTTTTTCTTTATTTTTCTCCTTTCTTCTTTTTTTTTGGTTTATTATCAATTTTATTATTAAGGTTAGAATACCTTGACACCATACAATTTTTTAATATTTTATATATTTATAAATTTCTGCTTCTGACACTCTACATTATGAAAACATTATTTTCCATATAATTTTTCATTCTGTTTATACTTAAATCATCTCATATTTTTTAGTTTAACATTTGTTTATTTCTATTTTTTTTTTTTGATATGTCATAGCAAGCACAATAACTAATCTGTCAATGTTAATAAATGTTTATGACGTCACAAAAAAAGATTTGCGATTTTAAATTTAAAAATTTTTATGAAATAATATAAAACAGATTTTTCAAGGTCAAGATCTTGTAATGATGACGTTGAAGTAGTGGGAGGAGCAACTGCACACCCACTCTCTTCTTTTAAACGTAAATTAGAAATGAACTGAAATAATTTAAGAATGAATTGACTATAAACTACTAGAATGTACTAAAATAAGTACTACACACTAAAAGAATAAAAAAAAAGATATAATTTTTATTATAAACAGAGTATTGTTGCTTATCTCTAATAAATGGCGGCAAAAATTTTTATTTTAATAGTAATCTATAAATTTTTCAATATAATACTTAATGCTTTATTCCATTAGATGGCGCGCGCGGTCTTGTCTACCAAAACTATTTTATTTTAATACTTTTTGCTTATATAGATAGCGCTTCTTTGCGTCATTAAACCTATAGATGTCGCTTTCATATTAAATTTATAGACTTTGCTACTATCATGAGTAATTTAAAACAAACTTCGTTATTAATTAAATTTTTTATATAAACTGTCCGCAGAATATATTATATACATTGGTAGTAGAAATATAAAAAAATTTAATTTTATTATTATGTTTATTTTTTTTTAAAGAAATTAAAATTTTGTTAACTACTAAAAACTTTACAAATTTTAGTGGCAACGGCCATACCACGTTGATTGCACCAGTTCTCGTCCGATCACTGAAGTTAAGCAACGTCGGGCGCGGTCAGTACTTGGATGGGTGACCGCTTGGGAACACCGCGTGCCGTTGTCTCTTTTTTTTTTGTTTAATTCTTGTTTCTTTTTCAATTGCTTGCTTTGAAATGTTTGGCACAATAAACTATTCACCCAGTTTTACACCACGTGGTAAAAAAATTATTTGATAATAATCTCTAAAGCTCTTGATATTAACCAAGTGGCCATCATCAGCAGATGATGAGTAAAACTCTGATCAATAATTATATATGAGTTCTAATAATTATAATCTCTCTATAATATGATCTTCTTCAGATTATATTATCAATGATGATAAAAGAAAACAATTGTAAACATGCGTGTTAAGAAATTGAGAGAGCGCGAGTAAACGGCGGTAGTAGATGTGATTTACTTATAAATGCCAAATGCCTCGACATCGAAAATATGACTGACATGAATGAAGATTATCAGTTCAATTTAGTTATAGTTCACCTTAAAAAAAAATTAATAAAACAAGGTATCTAAAATTGAAAAAAAAAATAAATAAATAAATAAAAATAAACAATAAAACTAAAAGTTAGATAATAAAAAAACATTTATAATAAAACAAGAAGTTTAGTTATATAAAACTTTGTTAAAAAAACACAAATAAAACAAGAAGTTACATTATATAAAACTTTGTTAAAAAAAAAACCTACATTGCATTACAAATGCAATGTAGGCTTTACTAAATATTATTATCATTATTAAATATTTAATAATAATAATAATTTAAATACGGGGTCTTGTCTCATCGACAAGACGAATCCCCAAGCGGAGGGCCGAGTCTCAATAGATCGCAGCGTGGAAACTGCTCTACCGAGTACAACACCCTGCCAGGTACGTAAGTCGTCTAGAGACAATTCCGAGTTTCAACATCGAACTAAAGTTACCCATGTTTAACCGTTAAGATACCTAATTGAATATAACAAGATTGATCCCACCGCCAATTAATGGTAACATACGGCAAATAAGGCTCGTGCGACGAATGACGCGTACGTCATCCGCCTAGTAAAGTCACATTGTTTTGAGCCTATCGACTCTTGAAACTCCTAAAAGTATCGTTGCCACCTTTGACTAGAAAGGATACGGCCTCAGAGGCGTTCAGGCATAATCCCACGGATGGTAGCTTCGCACCACCGCCCGCTCGAGCGAGTGCGTGAACCAAATGTCCTCTCGTACTGAGCAGGATTACTATCGCAACGACGAGTCATCAGTAGGGTAAAACTAACCTGTCTTACGACGGTCTAAACCCTGCTCACGTTCCCTATTAGCGGGTGAACAATCCGACGCTTGGCGAGTTCTGCTTCGCAATGATAGGAAGAGCCGACATCGAAGGATCAAAAAGCGACGTCGCTATAAACGCTTGGCCGCCACAAGCCAGTTATCCCTGTGGTAAATTTTCTGACACCTCTTGCTGAAAACTCTTTAAGCCAAAAGGATCGATAGGCAGTGCTTTCGCAGTCCCTATGCGTACTGAACATCGGGATCAAGCCAGCTTTTGCTCTTTTGCTTTTTTGCTCTACGCAAGGTTTCTGTCCTCGCTGAGCTGGCCTTAGGACACCTGCGTTATTCTTTGACAGATGTACCGCCCCAGTCAAACTCCCTGTTTGGCAGTGTCCTCGAATTGGATCACGCGGGAGCGTATATTGACAAACGAAACAAAAGTATCTAAAACGAACAAACTGAACGCGCAAACGAACAGTTACGAAACAAAAAAGACACAATGAACGAAACGCCACTCTTCGCGCTTGGCTCAAGAACACCGTAACAGTCGCCGCTCGTAAGCAAACGACGTACGCGTTCCGCCTTACCGAGCAAGTAAAGAAACGATGAAAGTAATGGTATTTTACCGTCGATGTTGCCATCTCCCACTTATGCTACACCTCTCATGTCTCCTTACAATGCCAGACTACAGTCAAGCTCAACAGGGTCTTCTTTCCCCGCTAATTTTTCCAAGCCCGTTTCCTTGGCAGTGGTTTCGCTAGATAGTGGGTAGGGACAGTGAGAATCTCGGAAATCCATTCATGGGCGTCACTAATTAGATGACGAAGCATTTGGCTATTATAAGAGAGTCATAGTTACGACCGCCACCAGGGGGTCAGGGGAGGCGGTTAGCTCTCCCAGTTAGTGCAAGCCTACCCGGTAGTGTCAGCTGCAGTCTCCACAAGTCCCCAGAGCATACCAAGTTAGATCGCACCGCAGTGTTGGACTGTTACAGCTCCTAGTCCCCACCTGAAGATAAGATGGAGGGCCCGGTATTGCAATCCCCTATATGTACCTCTGGTTATCCGCCCGTATTTTCTACTTTTTCTTCTTTATTCAGTTTTTTTCTTCATTTTTTTGTTTTTCTTTTCTCTTTTCTTTCTTTTTCTTTATTTTATCTACTTTCTTCTTATTTTCTGGTTATATTTCTTTATTTTTTCTACTTTCTTTTTTTTATGCTTTTTTCTTATGCTTTTTTCTTCTAATTTCTTTTTTATCTTAATTTTTTATACTTTCTTTTTTTTATCTACATTTTCTTTTCTTTTCTTTATATTTCTTCTATTATCTTTATTTTTCTTCTCTTTTCCTCTTTTCTCTCCATTTTTCCTCTTTTTTTTCTCCATTTTTTTTTATGCTTTTTTCTTTATTTAATGCTTTTCTCTTCTTTTTATTTTTATTACTTTGTTTTTTTTTTCTTTATTTTTCTCCTTTCTTCTTTTTTTTTGGTTTATTATCAATTTTATTATTAAGGTTAGAATACCTTGACACCATACAATTTTTTAATATTTTATATATTTATAAATTTCTGCTTCTGACACTCTACATTATGAAAACATTATTTTCCATATAATTTTTCATTCTGTTTATACTTAAATCATCTCATATTTTTTAGTTTAACATTTGTTTATTTCTATTTTTTTTTTTTGATATGTCATAGCAAGCACAATAACTAATCTGTCAATGTTAATAAATGTTTGTGACGTCACAAAAAAAGATTTGCGATTTTAAATTTAAAAATTTTTATGAAATAATATAAAACAGATTTTTCAAGGTCAAGATCTTGTAATGATGACGTTGAAGTAGTGGGAGGAGCAACTGCACACCCACTCTCTTCTTTTAAACGTAAATTAGAAATGAACTGAAATAATTTAAGAATGAATTGACTATAAACTACTAGAATGTACTAAAATAAGTACTACACACTAAAAGAATAAAAAAAAAGATATAATTTTTATTATAAACAGAGTATTGTTGCTTATCTCTAATAAATGGCGGCAAAAATTTTTATTTTAATAGTAATCTATAAATTTTTCAATATAATACTTAATGCTTTATTCCATTAGATGGCGCGCGCGGTCTTGTCTACCAAAACTATTTTATTTTAATACTTTTTGCTTATATAGATAGCGCTTCTTTGCGTCATTAAACCTATAGATGTCGCTTTCATATTAAATTTATAGACTTTGCTACTATCATGAGTAATTTAAAACAAACTTCGTTATTAATTAAATTTTTTATATAAACTGTCCGCAGAATATATTATATACATTGGTAGTAGAAATATAAAAAAATTTAATTTTATTATTATGTTTATTTTTTTTTAAAGAAATTAAAATTTTGTTAACTACTAAAAACTTTACAAATTTTAGTGGCAACGGCCATACCACGTTGATTGCACCAGTTCTCGTCCGATCACTGAAGTTAAGCAACGTCGGGCGCGGTCAGTACTTGGATGGGTGACCGCTTGGGAACACCGCGTGCCGTTGTCTCTTTTTTTTTTGTTTAATTCTTGTTTCTTTTTCAATTGCTTGCTTTGAAATGTTTGGCACAATAAACTATTCACCCAGTTTTACACCACGTGGTAAAAAAATTATTTGATAATAATCTCTAAAGCTCTTGATATTAACCAAGTGGCCATCATCAGCAGATGATGAGTAAAACTCTGATCAATAATTATATATGAGTTCTAATAATTATAATCTCTCTATAATATGATCTTCTTCAGATTATATTATCAATGATGATAAAAGAAAACAATTGTAAACATGCGTGTTAAGAAATTGAGAGAGCGCGAGTAAACGGCGGTAGTAGATGTGATTTACTTATAAATGCCAAATGCCTCGACATCGAAAATATGACTGACATGAATGAAGATTATCAGTTCAATTTAGTTATAGTTCACCTTAAAAAAAAATTAATAAAACAAGGTATCTAAAATTGAAAAAAAAAATAAATAAATAAATAAAAATAAACAATAAAACTAAAAGTTAGATAATAAAAAAACATTTATAATAAAACAAGAAGTTTAGTTATATAAAACTTTGTTAAAAAAACACAAATAAAACAAGAAGTTACATTATATAAAACTTTGTTAAAAAAAAAACCTACATTGCATTACAAATGCAATGTAGGCTTTACTAAATATTATTATCATTATTAAATATTTAATAATAATAATAATTTAAATACGGGGTCTTGTCTCATCGACAAGACGAATCCCCAAGCGGAGGGCCGAGTCTCAATAGATCGCAGCGTGGAAACTGCTCTACCGAGTACAACACCCTGCCAGGTACGTAAGTCGTCTAGAGACAATTCCGAGTTTCAACATCGAACTAAAGTTACCCATGTTTAACCGTTAAGATACCTAATTGAATATAGCAAGATTGATCCCACCGCCAATTAATGGTAACATACGGCAAATAAGGCTCGTGCGACGAATGACGCGTACGTCATCCGCCTAGTAAAGTCACATTGTTTTGAGCCTATCGACTCTTGAAACTCCTAAAAGTATCGTTGCCACCTTTGACTAGAAAGGATACGGCCTCAGAGGCGTTCAGGCATAATCCCACGGATGGTAGCTTCGCACCACCGCCCGCTCGAGCGAGTGCGTGAACCAAATGTCCTCTCGTACTGAGCAGGATTACTATCGCAACGACGAGTCATCAGTAGGGTAAAACTAACCTGTCTTACGACGGTCTAAACCCAGCTCACGTTCCCTATTAGCGGGTGAACAATCCGACGCTTGGCGAGTTCTGCTTCGCAATGATAGGAAGAGCCGACATCGAAGGATCAAAAAGCGACGTCGCTATAAACGCTTGGCCGCCACAAGCCAGTTATCCCTGTGGTAAATTTTCTGACACCTCTTGCTGAAAACTCTTTAAGCCAAAAGGATCGATAGGCAGTGCTTTCGCAGTCCCTATGCGTACTGAACATCGGGATCAAGCCAGCTTTTGCTCTTTTGCTTTTTTGCTCTACGCAAGGTTTCTGTCCTCGCTGAGCTGGCCTTAGGACACCTGCGTTATTCTTTGACAAATGTACCGCCCCAGTCAAACTCCCTGTTTGGCAGTGTCCTCGAATTGGATCACGCGGGAGCGTATATTGACAAACGAAACAAAAGTATCTAAAACGAACAAACTGAACGCGCAAACGAACAGTTACGAAACAAAAAAGACACAATGAACGAAACGCCACTCTTCGCGCTTGGCTCAAGAACACCGTAACAGTCGCCGCTCGTAAGCAAACGACGTACGCGTTCCGCCTCACCGAGCAAGTAAAGAAACGATGAAAGTAATGGTATTTTACCGTCGATGTTGCCATCTCCCACTTATGCTACACCTCTCATGTCTCCTTACAATGCCAGACTACAGTCAAGCTCAACAGGGTCTTCTTTCCCCGCTAATTTTTCCAAGCCCGTTTCCTTGGCAGTGGTTTCGCTAGATAGTGGGTAGGGACAAATCAAATTCAAATTCAAATTCAAGCCCATTTCTGGGCACATATATTGAAACGTTTTAACTAAGTACAAGTCATTTTGGCAGCTTGGTTAATCTGCCTAGATCTTAAATATTTCAAGTATTTCATTCACATTTAGTACATTTTATTTAGCCCTAAAGGAAATTTTGCTTCTTACTATCCTAATACAATACATCTAAACTAAACTACAATTATTATACTATAAAAAAAAAAAAATATATAAGAATAAAAATTAAACAAAATTAAAGTTATAAAAAAAGGAAGAAAAAAGAAAAAAAAAGTGGGACTCTAAAAGTGGGACTCTGGTTTCTCTATTTGTCTTGTCCATTTAGTCCATCTCCAGGGATGCGAATACCATCGAACCTATTTGATTTCTAAGGAAGTCTGATTCCATCCATTCACGTGCCTCCCATAACGATGGTAGTTTGTCGAGTTTAGTAGCACCTTCTTTTTGGTATAGTATCAAGCTTCTTGCCCAGCTTCCATGGTAAATTCTTCAAAGTGATGAGGAAACTCCGCCATAAGATTGAGTAACGACGGTAGATCATCTCCATCCCAATTGTGTATGTTTATCAAGTTTAAACGAGCGTCCTCATATCTGCCGCAAGTTGTTAGACGATGGATTGAATCGTCCAAACTGTGACAAAACTCGCACAGGCCATTGATAGATTTACCGATGCGAAGCAGGTGTGCTCCGAAATTGCCATGGCCGGTAATCAACTGGACGCTTTCACTAGTAAAGGTTAGGTCGGTGTCTATGTAATTTCTAATATTTGGAATGAACCCATAGGTGGTTCTGCCCTTTTCAGAGCAATCCCACCTCTCTTGCCACTTGGCCATAGTGAGACTTCTCAAGCTTCTTTTGGTTTCTGTTATATGTTGCTGTGGATCATCTGGTAATCTCACATCACAGAAAAGTGCAGAGCCATTTCTGACTATTTCAGATCTTGCTTTTCTTTCTAGCAGTATAAGATCAAGAGGAGGTTGCTTGGCAATCACTCCCGCCGCTTCATTTGAAACTGAAGCGTAGGATCCCATGATAAGCCTAGTGCAACTACCATATACACTCATTATCTTCCTACGATTGTGTACTTGGGTTATGCAGTTTCCCCAGACGGCAACCCCATATTCAATGATTGGAATAATGGCCAGATTGTATATTGTTTTGTAGGAATCCGTTGGGTTTCCCCATCTTTTTTTCGTGTAGAAACGCAATCTATTTAAGATTGCAAGAGCTTTTTCTGTAGTTGCTTTTACGTGGTTTGAAAAAAGTAGACCTTCTGAGAAGGTAACTCCTAAGTATGCTGCCGATTGGACTCTTTTAATAGATTTTCCATTTATTTTTATGAGTGGGTTTCTTTTTAACAGTCCCTTAAGCATCATATAGTTTGTCTTGTCTTCTGCCAGTTTCATTTTGTTGCGACTACACCAGTCTTGAACTTTATAAAGGATCTGATTGCTTTTGCTCTCGATTTCTGTTCTGGAGTTACCATATACTAATATGGCGACATCATCAGCATAGGCGACCATTTCAACTGCTGTAGGAAGATGGCTTTCAAGCAGATCATCCAGGAACAAATTCCACATGATTGGGCCAAGTACCGAACCTTGAGGACAACCTCTTGTTAGAGTTTTCTTAACGCATATACTTCCAGATTTCAGAGAAACCTCTCGTTCTGATAGGTATGATTTGATTATTTCAACTGTGGAAGTCGAAAAACCTCTCAGAACCAACTTCATAATGAATGCCGGCCACCAAAGGTTATCAAAAGCACCACTAATGTCTACCAAAATCATCAATCCATATTTGAATTCTTGATGTTGATTATTGGATTCAAGGACTGCCTGCATGGCAGTGATCGTCGATCTGCCAGGTATGAAACCATGCTGTTTTAAACTGTGTACCTCTGTAGGTGGTAGATCTCTATAAATTTGATTTTTAATCACTTTTTCCAGAATTTTTGCCAGAGTATTTAGCAAAGTGACCGGTCTCAAAGACTTTGGATTTGTAGGATCTTTCCCAAAGGAACTTTTTGGTATGGTGTGGATGCACCCTTCCCGCCAAGCTTTCGGGAAGTAACCTGCGTTTAAGCAGTCTTGGAACAGACCGTAGAGTTGTTCTCTAATGGCTGGATAACAAACTTTTACAATTTCTGCCGGAATCCCGTCTGGTCCTAGCGCCTTGCCAGCTTTTAGACCTGCAATAATTTTATCTAATTCCTGTCTGTCAAAATTGCGATTCTCTTGAGTCTTCCCTTTCATCATGCTAGATATGCTTCTAATATATTGGTGATGTGGACTATCGTGTAGCACCAGATCATCAGGAATGAGCACCTCAAGGGTGTAAGCAAGAGTATTTTCTAAATTTGTCGTGTAAGTACCATCGGATTTTCTTAGTGTGGACGGTATGTGTTTTGCTTTCATTTTATTGGAAGACATTTTATATATTGCTCCCCATGGGTTTTGGGAGAGTTCCTTGTCTACAAAGGTTTCCCATGATTTATCTCTTGTAATATTTACTTCATGTATTAATGCACATCTATCGTACTCACATCGTACTTTCCAAACTTGTCTATCAAGATCTCCTCTTGCACGTCTGTACATCCTTCTGGTTTGTCTAAACGTTTTTCTTAGTTTTTCGATTTTTGCAGTCCACCAAGAGGCGTGTTTGCTTTTTCTTTGAGTAAGAACTTTAAGTGACTTATCGCAAACCATTTTAAGACCCATGGTAATTAACTGTGCCCTAGTCTCAATATGTTCGATGCCTGGTCTCCAAACCAGAGCTCTTTCCAGTTCTGCTACCATATTGGTAGCTTCCGCTACCACTGTGTCTTGATTCATGCTTTTTAGGTCGTATCTGAGTTCCTTAGAAGAAGTTTCTGTCGAAGCACCAACTGAGATATCAAAAGAGATTAGCCTATGGTCACTATCGATTGCGTCTTCATGAACCATCCAATTACTGACATGTCTTAGCACACTTTCTGTAGCTATACTGACATCAATGTTAGATTGTCCTCTTTCTGAAGAAAAAGTTGCCAAACTTCCTGGTTCGTTTAAAACCGTTAGATCGAATTCAGTTATTAGGTTTTCAATTATAACACCTCGCTCATCCCTGGTAGACGAGTACCAAATAGGAGAGCCCGCATTTGAATCCATGCATATGTGGGTAGGGACAGTGAGAATCTCGGAAATCCATTCATGGGCGTCACTAATTAGATGACGAAGCATTTGGCTATTATAAGAGAGTCATAGTTACGACCGCCACCAGGGGGTTAGGGGAGGCGGTTAGCTCTCCCAGTTAGTGCAAGCCTACCCGGTAGTGTCAGCTGCAGTCTCCACAAGTCCCCAGAGCATACCAAGTTAGATCGCACCGCAGTGTTGGACTGTTACAGCTCCTAGTCCCCACCTGAAGATAAGATGGAGGGCCCGGTATTGCAATCCCCTATATGTACCTCTGGTTATCCGCCCGTATTTTCTACTTTTTCTTCTTTATTCAGTTTTTTTCTTCATTTTTTTGTTTTTCTTTTCTCTTTTCTTTCTTTTTCTTTATTTTATCTACTTTCTTCTTATTTTCTGGTTATATTTCTTTATTTTTACTACTTTCTTTTTTTTATGCTTTTTTCTTATGCTTTTTTCTTCTAATTTCTTTTTTATCTTAATTTTTTATACTTTTTTTTTTTTATCTACATTTTCTTTTCTTTTCTTTATATTTCTTCTATTATCTTTATTTTTCTTCTCTTTTCCTCTTTTCTCTCCATTTTTCCTCTTTTTTTTCTCCATTTTTTTTTATGCTTTTTTCTTTATTTAATGCTTTTCTCTTCTTTTTATTTTTATTACTTTGTTTTTTTTTTCTTTATTTTTCTCCTTTCTTCTTTTTTTTTGGTTTATTATCAATTTTATTATTAAGGTTAGAATACCTTGACACCATACAATTTTTTAATATTTTATATAAAACCTACATTGCATTACAAATGCAATGTAGGCTTTACTAAATATTATTATCATTATTAAATATTTAATAATAATAATAATTTAAATACGGGGTCTTGTCTCATCGACAAGACGAATCCCCAAGCGGAGGGCCGAGTCTCAATAGATCGCAGCGTGGAAACTGCTCTACCGAGTAGAACACCCTGCCAGGTACGTAAGTCGTCTAGAGACAATTCCGAGTTTCAACATCGAACTAAAGTTACCCATGTTTAACCGTTAAGATACCTAATTAAATATAGCAAGATTGATCCCACCGCCAATTAATGGTAACATACGGCAAATAAGGCTCGTGCGACGAATGACGCGTACGTCATCCGCCTAGTAAAGTCACATTGTTTTGAGCCTATCGACTCTTGAAACTCCTAAAAGTATCGTTGCCACCTTTGACTAGAAAGGATACGGCCTCAGAGGCGTTCAGGCATAATCCCACGGATGGTAGCTTCGCACCACCGCCCGCTCGAGCGAGTGCGTGAACCAAATGTCCTCTCGTACTGAGCAGGATTACTATCGCAACGACGAGTCATCAGTAGGGTAAAACTAACCTGTCTTACGACGGTCTAAACCCAGCTCACGTTCCCTATTAGCGGGTGAACAATCCGACGCTTGGCGAGTTCTGCTTCGCAATGATAGGAAGAGCCGACATCGAAGGATCAAAAAGCGACGTCGCTATAAACGCTTGGCCGCCACAAGCCAGTTATCCCTGTGGTAAATTTTCTGACACCTCTTGCTGAAAACTCTTTAAGCCAAAAGGATCGATAGGCAGTGCTTTCGCAGTCCCTATGCGTACTGAACATCGGGATCAAGCCAGCTTTTGCTCTTTTGCTTTTTTGCTCTACGCAAGGTTTCTGTCCTCGCTGAGCTGGCCTTAGGACACCTGCGTTATTCTTTGACAAATGTACCGCCCCAGTCAAACTCCCTGTTTGGCAGTGTCCTCGAATTGGATCACGCGGGAGCGTATATTGACAAACGAAACAAAAGTATCTAAAACGAACAAACTGAACGCGCAAACGAACAGTTACGAAACAAAAAAGACACAATGAACGAAACGCCACTCTTCGCGCTTGGCTCAAGAACACCGTAACAGTCGCCGCTCGTAAGCAAACGACGTACGCGTTCCGCCTTACCGAGCAAGTAAAGAAACGATGAAAGTAATGGTATTTTACCGTCGATGTTGCCATCTCCCACTTATGCTACACCTCTCATGTCTCCTTACAATGCCAGACTACAGTCAAGCTCAACAGGGTCTTCTTTCCCCGCTAATTTTTCCAAGCCCGTTTCCTTGGCAGTGGTTTCGCTAGATAGTGGGTAGGGACAGTGAGAATCTCGGAAATCCATTCATGGGCGTCACTAATTAGATGACGAAGCATTTGGCTATTATAAGAGAGTCATAGTTACGACCGCCACCAGGGGGTCAGGGGAGGCGGTTAGCTCTCCCAGTTAGTGCAAGCCTACCCGGTAGTGTCAGCTGCAGTCTCCACAAGTCCCCAGAGCATACCAAGTTAGATCGCACCGCAGTGTTGGACTGTTACAGCTCCTAGTCCCCACCTGAAGATAAGATGGAGGGCCCGGTATTGCAATCCCCTATATGTACCTCTGGTTATCCGCCCGTATTTTCTACTTTTTCTTCTTTATTCAGTTTTTTTCTTCATTTTTTTGTTTTTCTTTTCTCTTTTCTTTCTTTTTCTTTATTTTATCTACTTTCTTCTTATTTTCTGGTTATATTTCTTTATTTTTTCTACTTTCTTTTTTTTATGCTTTTTTCTTATGCTTTTTTCTTCTAATTTCTTTTTTATCTTAATTTTTTATACTTTCTTTTTTTTATCTACATTTTCTTTTCTTTTCTTTATATTTCTTCTATTATCTTTATTTTTCTTCTCTTTTCCTCTTTTCTCTCCATTTTTCCTCTTTTTTTTCTCCATTTTTTTTTATGCTTTTTTCTTTATTTAATGCTTGTCTCTTCTTTTTATTTTTATTACTTTGTTTTTTTTTTCTTTATTTTTCTCCTTTCTTCTTTTTTTTTGGTTTATTATCAATTTTATTATTAAGGTTAGAATACCTTGACACCATACAATTTTTTAATATTTTATATATTTATAAATTTCTGCTTCTGACACTCTACATTATGAAAACATTATTTTCCATATAATTTTTCATTCTGTTTATACTTAAATCATCTCATATTTTTTAGTTTAACATTTGTTTATTTCTATTTTTTTTTTTTGATATGTCATAGCAAGCACAATAACTAATCTGTCAATGTTAATAAATGTTTATGACGTCACAAAAAAAGATTTGCGATTTTAAATTTAAAAATTTTTATGAAATAATATAAAACAGATTTTTCAAGGTCAAGATCTTGTAATGATGACGTTGAAGTAGTGGGAGGAGCAACTGCACACCCACTCTCTTCTTTTAAACGTAAATTAGAAATGAACTGAAATAATTTAAGAATGAATTGACTATAAACTACTAGAATGTACTAAAATAAGTACTACACACTAAAAGAATAAAAAAAAAGATATAATTTTTATTATAAACAGAGTATTGTTGCTTATCTCTAATAAATGGCGGCAAAAATTTTTATTTTAATAGTAATCTATAAATTTTTCAATATAATACTTAATGCTTTATTCCATTAGATGGCGCGCGCGGTCTTGTCTACCAAAACTATTTTATTTTAATACTTTTTGCTTATATAGATAGCGCTTCTTTGCGTCATTAAACCTATAGATGTCGCTTTCATATTAAATTTATAGACTTTGCTACTATCATGAGTAATTTAAAACAAACTTCGTTATTAATTAAATTTTTTATATAAACTGTCCGCAGAATATATTATATACATTGGTAGTAGAAATATAAAAAAATTTAATTTTATTATTATGTTTATTTTTTTTTAAAGAAATTAAAATTTTGTTAACTACTAAAAACTTTACAAATTTTAGTGGCAACGGCCATACCACGTTGATTGCACCAGTTCTCGTCCGATCACTGAAGTTAAGCAACGTCGGGCGCGGTCAGTACTTGGATGGGTGACCGCTTGGGAACACCGCGTGCCGTTGTCTCTTTTTTTTTTGTTTAATTCTTGTTTCTTTTTCAATTGCTTGCTTTGAAATGTTTGGCACAATAAACTATTCACCCAGTTTTACACCACGTGGTAAAAAAATTATTTGATAATAATCTCTAAAGCTCTTGATATTAACCAAGTGGCCATCATCAGCAGATGATGAGTAAAACTCTGATCAATAATTATATATGAGTTCTAATAATTATAATCTCTCTATAATATGATCTTCTTCAGATTATATTATCAATGATGATAAAAGAAAACAATTGTAAACATGCGTGTTAAGAAATTGAGAGAGCGCGAGTAAACGGCGGTAGTAGATGTGATTTACTTATAAATGCCAAATGCCTCGACATCGAAAATATGACTGACATGAATGAAGATTATCAGTTCAATTTAGTTATAGTTCACCTTAAAAAAAAATTAATAAAACAAGGTATCTAAAATTGAAAAAAAAAATAAATAAATAAATAAAAATAAACAATAAAACTAAAAGTTAGATAATAAAAAAACATTTATAATAAAACAAGAAGTTTAGTTATATAAAACTTTGTTAAAAAAACACAAATAAAACAAGAAGTTACATTATATAAAACTTTGTTAAAAAAAAAACCTACATTGCATTACAAATGCAATGTAGGCTTTACTAAATATTATTATCATTATTAAATATTTAATAATAATAATAATTTAAATACGGGGTCTTGTCTCATCGACAAGACGAATCCCCAAGCGGAGGGCCGAGTCTCAATAGATCGCAGCGTGGAAACTGCTCTACCGAGTACAACACCCTGCCAGGTACGTAAGTCGTCTAGAGACAATTCCGAGTTTCAACATCGAACTAAAGTTACCCATGTTTAACCGTTAAGATACCTAATTGAATATAGCAAGATTGATCCCACCGCCAATTAATGGTAACATACGGCAAATAAGGCTCGTGCGACGAATGACGCGTACGTCATCCGCCTAGTAAAGTCACATTGTTTTGAGCCTATCGACTCTTGAAACTCCTAAAAGTATCGTTGCCACCTTTGACTAGAAAGGATACGGCCTCAGAGGCGTTCAGGCATAATCCCACGGATGGTAGCTTCGCACCACCGCCCGCTCGAGCGAGTGCGTGAACCAAATGTCCTCTCGTACTGAGCAGGATTACTATCGCAACGACGAGTCATCAGTAGGGTAAAACTAACCTGTCTTACGACGGTCTAAACCCAGCTCACGTTCCCTATTAGCGGGTGAACAATCCGACGCTTGGCGAGTTCTGCTTCGCAATGATAGGAAGAGCCGACATCGAAGGATCAAAAAGCGACGTCGCTATAAACGCTTGGCCGCCACAAGCCAGTTATCCCTGTGGTAAATTTTCTGACACCTCTTGCTGAAAACTCTTTAAGCCAAAAGGATCGATAGGCAGTGCTTTCGCAGTCCCTATGCGTAC
>OX375795.1:31881091-31908591 GCA_947359425.1 Lagria hirta | reverse complement strand
TTTACCGTCGATGTTGCCATCTCCCACTTATGCTACACCTCTCATGTCTCCTTACAATGCCAGACTACAGTCAAGCTCAACAGGGTCTTCTTTCCCCGCTAATTTTTCCAAGCCCGTTTCCTTGGCAGTGGTTTCGCTAGATAGTGGGTAGGGACAGTGAGAATCTCGGAAATCCATTCATGGGCGTCACTAATTAGATGACGAAGCATTTGGCTATTATAAGAGAGTCATAGTTACGACCGCCACCAGGGGGTCAGGGGAGGCGGTTAGCTCTCCCAGTTAGTGCAAGCCTACCCGGTAGTGTCAGCTGCAGTCTCCACAAGTCCCCAGAGCATACCAAGTTAGATCGCACCGCAGTGTTGGACTGTTACAGCTCCTAGTCCCCACCTGAAGATAAGATGGAGGGCCCGGTATTGCAATCCCCTATATGTACCTCTGGTTATCCGCCCGTATTTTCTACTTTTTCTTCTTTATTCAGTTTTTTTCTTCATTTTTTTGATTTTCTTTTCTCTTTTCTTTCTTTTTCTTTATTTTATCTACTTTCTTCTTATTTTCTGGTTATATTTCTTTATTTTTTCTACTTTCTTTTTTTTATGCTTTTTTCTTATGCTTTTTTCTTCTAATTTCTTTTTTATCTTAATTTTTTATACTTTCTTTTTTTTATCTACATTTTCTTTTCTTTTCTTTATATTTCTTCTATTATCTTTATTTTTCTTCTCTTTTCCTCTTTTCTCTCCATTTTTCCTCTTTTTTTTCTCCATTTTTTTTTATGCTTTTTTCTTTATTTAATGCTTTTCTCTTCTTTTTATTTTTATTACTTTGTTTTTTTTTTCTTTATTTTTCTCCTTTCTTCTTTTTTTTTGGTTTATTATCAATTTTATTATTAAGGTTAGAATACCTTGACACCATACAATTTTTTAATATTTTATACATTTATAAATTTCTGCTTCTGACACTCTACATTATGAAAACATTATTTTCCATATAATTTTTCATTCTGTTTATACTTAAATCATCTCATATTTTTTAGTTTAACATTTGTTTATTTCTATTTTTTTTTTTTGATATGTCATAGCAAGCACAATAACTAATCTGTCAATGTTAATAAATGTTTATGACGTCACAAAAAAAGATTTGCGATTTTAAATTTAAAAATTTTTATGAAATAATATAAAACAGATTTTTCAAGGTCAAGATCTTGTAATGATGACGTTGAAGTAGTGGGAGGAGCAACTGCACACCCACTCTCTTCTTTTAAACGTAAATTAGAAATGAACTGAAATAATTTAAGAATGAATTGACTATAAACTACTAGAATGTACTAAAATAAGTACTACACACTAAAAGAATGAAAAAAAAAGATATAATTTTTATTATAAACAGAGTATTGTTGCTTATCTCTAATAAATGGCGGCAAAAATTTTTATTTTAATAGTAATCTATAAATTTTTCAATATAATACTTAATGCTTTATTCCATTAGATGGCGCGCGCGGTCTTGTCTACCAAAACTATTTTATTTTAATACTTTTTGCTTATATAGATAGCGCTTCTTTGCGTCATTAAACCTATAGATGTCGCTTTCATATTAAATTTATAGACTTTGCTACTATCATGAGTAATTTAAAACAAACTTCGTTATTAATTAAATTTTTTATATAAACTGTCCGCAGAATATATTATATACATTGGTAGTAGAAATATAAAAAAATTTAATTTTATTATTATGTTTATTTTTTTTTAAAGAAATTAAAATTTTGTTAACTACTAAAAACTTTACAAATTTTAGTGGCAACGGCCATACCACGTTGATTGCACCAGTACACCGCGTGCCGTTGTCTCTTTTTTTTTGTTTAATTCTTGTTTCTTTTTCAATTGCTTGCTTTGAAATGTTTGGCACAATAAACTATTCACCCAGTTTTACACCACGTGGTAAAAAAATTATTTGATAATAATCTCTAAAGCTCTTGATATTAACCAAGTGGCCATCATCAGCAGATGATGAGTAAAACTCTGATCAATAATTATATATGAGTTCTAATAATTATAATCTCTCTATAATATGATCTTCTTCAGATTATATTATCAATGATGATAAAAGAAAACAATTGTAAACATGCGTGTTAAGAAATTGAGAGAGCGCGAGTAAACGGCGGTAGTAGATGTGATTTACTTATAAATGCCAAATGCCTCGACATCGAAAATATGACTGACATGAATGAAGATTATCAGTTCAATTTAGTTATAGTTCACCTTAAAAAAAAATTAATAAAACAAGGTATCTAAAATTGAAAAAAAAAAGTAATAAATAAATAAAAATAAACAATAAAACTAAAAGTTAGATAATAAAAAAACATTTATAATAAAACAAGAAGTTTAGTTATATAAAACTTTGTTAAAAAAACACAAATAAAACAAGAAGTTACATTATATAAAACTTTGTTAAAAAAAAAACCTACATTGCATTACAAATGCAATGTAGGCTTTACTAAATATTATTATCATTATTAAATATTTAATAATAATAATAATTTAAATACGGGGTCTTGTCTCATCGACAAGACGAATCCCCAAGCGGAGGGCCGAGTCTCAATAGATCGCAGCGTGGAAACTGCTCTACCGAGTACAACACCCTGCCAGGTACGTAAGTCGTCTAGAGACAATTCCGAGTTTCAACATCGAACTAAAGTTACCCATGTTTAACCGTTAAGATACCTAATTGAATATAGCAAGATTGATCCCACCGCCAATTAATGGTAACATACGGCAAATAAGGCTCGTGCGACGAATGACGCGTACGTCATCCGCCTAGTAAAGTCACATTGTTTTGAGCCTATCGACTCTTGAAACTCCTAAAAGTATCGTTGCCACCTTTGACTAGAAAGGATACGGCCTCAGAGGCGTTCAGGCATAATCCCACGGATGGTAGCTTCGCACCACCGCCCGCTCGAGCGAGTGCGTGAACCAAATGTCCTCTCGTACTGAGCAGGATTACTATCGCAACGACGAGTCATCAGTAGGGTAAAACTAACCTGTCTTACGACGGTCTAAACCCAGCTCACGTTCCCTATTAGCGGGTGAACAATCCGACGCTTGGCGAGTTCTGCTTCGCAATGATAGGAAGAGCCGACATCGAAGGATCAAAAAGCGACGTCGCTATAAACGCTTGGCCGCCACAAGCCAGTTATCCCTGTGGTAAATTTTCTGACACCTCTTGCTGAAAACTCTTTAAGCCAAAAGGATCGATAGGCAGTGCTTTCGCAGTCCCTATGCGTACTGAACATCGGGATCAAGCCAGCTTTTGCTCTTTTGCTTTTTTGCTCTACGCAAGGTTTCTGTCCTCGCTGAGCTGGCCTTAGGACACCTGCGTTATTCTTTGACAAATGTACCGCCCCAGTCAAACTCCCTGTTTGGCAGTGTCC
The DNA here is from genome assembly GCA_947359425.1 of Lagria hirta. Classification (NCBI taxonomy): domain Eukaryota; kingdom Metazoa; phylum Arthropoda; class Insecta; order Coleoptera; family Tenebrionidae; genus Lagria; species Lagria hirta. The sequence continues at coordinate 31,905,170 of OX375795.1, read as the reverse complement.
TCGAATTGGATCACGCGGGAGCGTATATTGACAAACGAAACAAAAGTATCTAAAACGAACAAACTGAACGCGCAAACGAACAGTTACGAAACAAAAAAGACACAATGAACGAAACGCCACTCTTCGCGCTTGGCTCAAGAACACCGTAACAGTCGCCGCTCGTAAGCAAACGACGTACGCGTTCCGCCTCACCGAGCAAGTAAAGAAACGATGAAAGTAATGGTATTTTACCGTCGATGTTGCCATCTCCCACTTATGCTACACCTCTCATGTCTCCTTACAATGCCAGACTACAGTCAAGCTCAACAGGGTCTTCTTTCCCCGCTAATTTTTCCAAGCCCGTTTCCTTGGCAGTGGTTTCGCTAGATAGTGGGTAGGGACAGTGAGAATCTCGGAAATCCATTCATGGGCGTCACTAATTAGATGACGAAGCATTTGGCTATTATAAGAGAGTCATAGTTACGACCGCCACCAGGGGGTCAGGGGAGGCGGTTAGCTCTCCCAGTTAGTGCAAGCCTACCCGGTAGTGTCAGCTGCAGTCTCCACAAGTCCCCAGAGCATACCAAGTTAGATCGCACCGCAGTGTTGGACTGTTACAGCTCCTAGTCCCCACCTGAAGATAAGATGGAGGGCCCGGTATTGCAATCCCCTATATGTACCTCTGGTTATCCGCCCGTATTTTCTACTTTTTCTTCTTTATTCAGTTTTTTTCTTCATTTTTTTGTTTTTCTTTTCTCTTTTCTTTCTTTTTCTTTATTTTATCTACTTTCTTCTTATTTTCTGGTTATATTTCTTTATTTTTTCTACTTTCTTTTTTTTATGCTTTTTTCTTATGCTTTTTTCTTCTAATTTCTTTTTTATCTTAATTTTTTATACTTTCTTTTTTTTATCTACATTTTCTTTTCTTTTCTTTATATTTCTTCTATTATCTTTATTTTTCTTCTCTTTTCCTCTTTTCTCTCCATTTTTCCTCTTTTTTTTCTCCATTTTTTTTTATGCTTTTTTCTTTATTTAATGCTTTTCTCTTCTTTTTATTTTTATTACTTTGTTTTTTTTTTCTTTATTTTTCTCCTTTCTTCTTTTTTTTTGGTTTATTATCAATTTTATTATTAAGGTTAGAATACCTTGACACCATACAATTTTTTAATATTTTATATATTTATAAATTTCTGCTTCTGACACTCTACATTATGAAAACATTATTTTCCATATAATTTTTCATTCTGTTTATACTTAAATCATCTCATATTTTTTAGTTTAACATTTGTTTATTTCTATTTTTTTTTTTTGATATGTCATAGCAAGCACAATAACTAATCTGTCAATGTTAATAAATGTTTATGACGTCACAAAAAAAGATTTGCGATTTTAAATTTAAAAATTTTTATGAAATAATATAAAACAGATTTTTCAAGGTCAAGATCTTGTAATGATGACGTTGAAGTAGTGGGAGGAGCAACTGCACACCCACTCTCTTCTTTTAAACGTAAATTAGAAATGAACTGAAATAATTTAAGAATGAATTGACTATAAACTACTAGAATGTACTAAAATAAGTACTACACACTAAAAGAATAAAAAAAAAGATATAATTTTTATTATAAACAGAGTATTGTTGCTTATCTCTAATAAATGGCGGCAAAAATTTTTATTTTAATAGTAATCTATAAATTTTTCAATATAATACTTAATGCTTTATTCCATTAGATGGCGCGCGCGCTCTTGTCTACCAAAACTATTTTATTTTAATACTTTTTGCTTATATAGATAGCGCTTCTTTGCGTCATTAAACCTATAGATGTCGCTTTCATATTAAATTTATAGACTTTGCTACTATCATGAGTAATTTAAAACAAACTTCGTTATTAATTAAATTTTTTATATAAACTGTCCGCAGAATATATTATATACATTGGTAGTAGAAATATAAAAAAATTTAATTTTATTATTATGTTTATTTTTTTTTAAAGAAATTAAAATTTTGTTAACTACTAAAAACTTTACAAATTTTAGTGGCAACGGCCATACCACGTTGATTGCACCAGTTCTCGTCCAGTTCTCGTCGAGCAGCCGAACCGAAAGGACGTGCTAAAGCCAGCAGGTACGCAACGCAGGTACCCAAAGTACTTGACCAACGGTAATTTAAAAACCACGTGGCAATAAGCCACATTTATTAACATTAGTGTAGTGATTAAAACAATAGTAATAAATAATAAACTAAATAATAATAAAAATAGTGTGATAAGTGATAATAATAATCGTGAAAAGTCAATAAATAATTAAAAATCCAATTAACCATGGACGACCCAATGAATGATCCTACCGATGCATTCAAAAAACCCTCAAAAACCATCATCGAAAAGCATAAAAGAAAAAAGAAGAAAAAATCCATAGATGACGAGCCACGTGACAAAAAACAAAAAAATAATCAAAATCAGGACAAATTACCCACGACGACGGAAGACGAAGACATGGATGACGATTACGAAGAAAGTGAAACGGAGAAAACCCGAATTAATATACCAATAAAAAATCAATATGACCCCATCTCCCACGTGCCTCCAGAAAAAGAAGGAATTAAAACAATACCCTTGATAAAACCTAAAATCAACGGTAAGCCACCACCAATTATCATAAATCACAGAAATTACGTCCATAAGGAACTATTAAAAATTTGTGGAGACAACACCCAACAGGACTTTACAATTAAATACAATCGAAATAGCACCATCATCCTAACAAACAATAATGAAGATTACAAATCAATGATGAATATTCTAAAAACAAATGATGCTCGATTCTACACATACAATCCAAAAACTGAAAAACAACACGGTTTTGTGCTAAAAGGGCTGCAGGACTATCCTGAAATGAAAGAAATTCAAGAAGAATTGAAAACTAATGGACTCCCAATTCATCAAATGTATAAAATGAAGAACATCACAAATAACAACTACATTGTAATCACAGATAACACCATAACACTACAACATCTGCAAGAAAAAATAAAACACATATCGCATACGGTCGTCCGATGGGAAAGGCATGAAAACAAAAGGACAATGATACAATGCAGACGGTGCCAAACATGGGGGCATGCCACCTCAAATTGCAATCTGGACATCAAATGCCTCAAATGCGCAAAAGAACACTACACATACACATGCCCCATCAAGGAAAAAACAGAAGAAAACGGCAAATTATTAAAATGCGCCAATTGCCAGGGAAATCATCCCGCCAACAGTACGACGTGCAGAGTATATATAGAACGGCTGGAATACATTAAAAATAAGAAAACAACCCTAAAACCAACAACAAAAAACCATAAAACAATACAGTATATTGAAGCCCCCTTTCCCGCTTCAAATCCATGGCGCCAGAACGAACAAAACAACATCCTGGACAGAAATTTCCCGGCCTTGAAACCTACCACTTTACACAGCAACACACAAAAGCAGGTACAAAAAATAACCAACCCTCAACAAACACTAACACCCCCCAGCAACAACACAAACAATAGTTCGCTTCAAACTGTAAGTGACACATATAATCTACTCAAGGATTTAAGTAAAGAATTTGACGAGCTCAACAAAAATGTTAATCTTAATAATTTACTAATTGCAGTTAGAGACCTAAATAGAGAACTTAATGGGGCAACTAGCCCAATAGACAAACTACTAAAAATGCAACAATTTATAAGTACAATACACATCTATGACATATAAATTAAAAATATGCAACTGGAATACCAATGGAATCAAAAATAAAATTCATGAAGTGATAGCCTTTTTATCAACACATAATGTTGATATCATGGCTATCACTGAAACAAAATTAAAAGTAGGCGACAAAATTAAATTTAAAAACTTCAATATCGCACGTAATGATAGGGACAGCAACCATGCTGCGGGCGGCGTAATGCTATTAATTAATAAAAATTTAAACTATAAAAATATCCCTCCTGTATCCTCAATAATAGAAAATGTCGGCATAGAGCTAGAGAACAAAGTCAAAATCTATGCGGTTTATAATAGACCAATAAATAACTTTAATAATAATGACTTAAACAAATTTGTTAACAATACAACAAAGCTTCTTTTAGTAGGGGATCTAAATGCAAAACATAAAAATTGGAACTGCGAGAGGGCAAACAAAAACGGAAACACATTAGCAGATTACACAATAAATAATAACTTAATAGTAAATTATCCAAACACACACCCACATTTTCCTCCAAATGGTATGACACCCACAACACTCGACCTATTCCTAACAAAAAACATCAACATCACCACCCCACAATCATTATCAGAACTCAATTCAGACCACAATCCCATAATAACTGACATAATCACACACACACAGACAGACACTAACACAATAGAAATAATCACATACAAAAACACAAATTGGAAATCGTTTAAAACAGAATTAAACAATAAAATAACAATCAATAACAAAATCACAACAAAAGAAACACTCGAAAGCGAAATTAACAAATTCACACGCACACTACAAACCTTAAAAACCAAATATAGCAACACAAAAATTATCAACCCCAATAAAGATGACATACCGCTGCAAATTAAGCAATTAATTAAAAATCGCAACCATACCAGAAAATTAGCGCAATACACGTTGGACCTATATTATATAAATAAACAAAAAGAATTAACGAAACAAGTTCAAAGCCAAATCAGAACTTTCAGGGACACACAATTTAGAAACAAATTAATAAAATTAAATACCCAAGATAATTCTATTTGGAAATTTACGAAACAAATTAGAAAAACCCCTAATAACATTCCAACCCTTTTTCATAATAATAAAGAATCTTTTACAAATAAACAAAAAGCAAAAACAATGGCGGAATATTTTTCCAACATACACCAAAACAACACGGACAACGACACAAACAAACAAAAACAAATAACACAAACAATTAACGATTTGATTAACACACCCCATCACACAAACAACGATACACTCACACAGCTGTATACTCATCCAGAAGAAATTGAATCAATTATTAAAAAACTTCCAAATAACAAAGCCCCAGGCCCCGACCAACTAGAAAATAAACTAATAAAAAACCTAACAAAAAAAGCAATTGTCCAACTGACCCACATAATCAATTCAATATTCAAATTAAGCCATTACCCATCCTCGTTCAAGAAGTCAATAACAATACCCATCCCCAAACCAGGTAAAAATCCCGACAACCCATCGTCCTACCGACCCATAACACTACTAAATACATTATCTAAAATAACAGAAAAAATTATATTAAAACGATTAAACGACAAACTAACCGAAAATAATATCCAAAATAAATTCCAATTTGGATTCAAAAAAGCACACAACACTACGATGCAATTAAGTAGAATCATTAATGACATTCAAATTAACTTTAACAAACAAAAACATACTACAATGACACTCTTAGACATAGAAAAGGCTTTTGATAAATTATGGATCGAAGGCCTCACATATAAAATAAATAAAATGGGTCTACCCATACCACTCACTAAATTAATCCACTCGTACTTAATCAATCGAGAAATGCAAGTAAAAATTAAGAATAGCATATCCGCACCAAAAAGATTAGAAACCGGGGTACCTCAAGGCTCCGTCCTTGGACCCGTTTTGTTTAATCTATACATTAATGATATCCCCACTTTCAAAAACACTAAAATTGCACAATATGCGGACGATACAGCCATATACACACATTCCTATTGGGCGCAGGCTGCTATCGTCCAAACACAAATACACACACGTATGTTGGAAAAATATTTCGACGAGTGGAAAATTAAATTAAACGCACAAAAAACCGAATTAATTATTTTTTCAAGAAAATTTACAAACAATAAAATACTAAGCCCACTAATCATAAACCAACAAAAAATTGAACCAAAGCTCACAGTTAAATATTTGGGCATGCATTTAGACTCCCGACTTAATTACGGAAAACAAATTAATTATACTTTGCAAAAAGCAAACGCTGCTCTTTGCTCAATCTACTCATTAATGGCTAAAAACAGCAAAACGAGCACTAAAAACAAAATTCTCTTATACAAAACTTTAATAAGACCGGTAATGACTTATGCCGCTCCTGCATGGTCGCAAATACCTAAAACACGAATTAAAAAATTGGAGACCTTCCAAAATAAATGTCTGCGTCTAGCAACTAACTCAAACAGATACATAAGAATCACAGATTTACTCAAATTAGCAAAGACTGAAACCATACGTGAGTTTATTACCAAATTGTCAAATAAATTCTTTAAAATTCAAATCCACAACAATAGTTTAACCAGCGAAATTACAAATATTACTAAAACAAAAATTAATTTTAAAATAAAACATAGATTAATACATCAGCACCTCCCGGTTTTCTACGATAACTAATCAAATGTTGTCATTGGGAAACTAAGGGTGCTGACAAAAATTTGTACATAGTGTAAATAAATTAGGTTAAGATGTGAAATGGACGGTCAAGGACATAAATCCATGTTCTGCACTAGCATGTAGAAGTGGAGTATGAGCCAAAGACCGTCCAATAAAGTAAATTAAGGGTATTTTTTGAGTAGACTCTATGTGTCACTCCTTTTTCCCAAAATCCCAAACAAAAACTCCCACACGCAGAACCACCCTACCAATCTAAAGACGTCACCAAAAGTGGCCGTCACACTAAAGAAATAAGCCACGCCCACTTCCGGGAGCGAAAACCAACCAAAAAAGCAGAAATAAACGCCAGAGGCGTAGGAGTTCCAGTAAACCATCCACTTGCCAAGACAGGCGAAAAGAGGGAAGAGCCATTATGGGCATGGGACCTTTTATAGGAAGATGTTCATTTTCAGGGGTTCGTTCACTCCCATATGTCTGAAATGTATTATTAATTTGAATAAACTTGTTTTGAATTGAATTGAGTTCTCGTCCGATCACTGAAGTTGAGCAACGTCGGGCGCGGTCAGTACTTGGATGGGTGACCGCTTGGGAACACCGCGTGCCGTTGTCTCTTTTTTTTTTGTTTAATTCTTGTTTCTTTTTCAATTGCTTGCTTTGAAATGTTTGGCACAATAAACTATTCACCCAGTTTTACACCACGTGGTAAAAAAATTATTTGATAATAATCTCTAAAGCTCTTGATATTAACCAAGTGGCCATCATCAGCAGATGATGAGTAAAACTCTGATCAATAATTATATATGAGTTCTAATAATTATAATCTCTCTATAATATGATCTTCTTCAGATTATATTATCAATGATGATAAAAGAAAACAATTGTAAACATGCGTGTTAAGAAATTGAGAGAGCGCGAGTAAACGGCGGTAGTAGATGTGATTTACTTATAAATGCCAAATGCCTCGACATCGAAAATATGACTGACATGAATGAAGATTATCAGTTCAATTTAGTTATAGTTCACCTTAAAAAAAAATTAATAAAACAAGGTATCTAAAATTGAAAAAAAAAATAAATAAATAAATAAAAATAAACAATAAAACTAAAAGTTAGATAATAAAAAAACATTTATAATAAAACAAGAAGTTTAGTTATATAAAACTTTGTTAAAAAAACACAAATAAAACAAGAAGTTACATTATATAAAACTTTGTTAAAAAAAAAACCTACATTGCATTACAAATGCAATGTAGGCTTTACTAAATATTATTATCATTATTAAATATTTAATAATAATAATAATTTAAATACGGGGTCTTGTCTCATCGACAAGACGAATCCCCAAGCGGAGGGCCGAGTCTCAATAGATCGCAGCGTGGAAACTGCTCTACCGAGTACAACACCCTGCCAGGTACGTAAGTCGTCTAGAGACAATTCCGAGTTTCAACATCGAACTAAAGTTACCCATGTTTAACCGTTAAGATACCTAATTGAATATAGCAAGATTGATCCCACCGCCAATTAATGGTAACATACGGCAAATAAGGCTCGTGCGACGAATGACGCGTACGTCATCCGCCTAGTAAAGTCACATTGTTTTGAGCCTATCGACTCTTGAAACTCCTAAAAGTATCGTTGCCACCTTTGACTAGAAAGGATACGGCCTCAGAGGCGTTCAGGCATAATCCCACGGATGGTAGCTTCGCACCACCGCCCGCTCGAGCGAGTGCGTGAACCAAATGTCCTCTCGTACTGAGCAGGATTACTATCGCAACGACGAGTCATCAGTAGGGTAAAACTAACCTGTCTTACGACGGTCTAAACCCAGCTCACGTTCCCTATTAGCGGGTGAACAATCCGACGCTTGGCGAGTTCTGCTTCGCAATGATAGGAAGAGCGTACATCGAAGGATCAAAAAGCGACGTCGCTATAAACGCTTGGCCGCCACAAGCCAGTTATCCCTGTGGTAAATTTTCTGACACCTCTTGCTGAAAACTCTTTAAGCCAAAAGGATCGATAGGCAGTGCTTTCGCAGTCCCTATGCGTACTGAACATCGGGATCAAGCCAGCTTTTGCTCTTTTGCTTTTTTGCTCTACGCAAGGTTTCTGTCCTCGCTGAGCTGGCCTTAGGACACCTGCGTTATTCTTTGACAGATGTACCGCCCCAGTCAAACTCCCTGTTTGGCAGTGTCCTCGAATTGGATCACGCGGGAGCGTATATTGACAAACGAAACAAAAGTATCTAAAACGAACAAACTGAACGCGCAAACGAACAGTTACGAAACAAAAAAGACACAATGAACGAAACGCCACTCTTCGCGCTTGGCTCAAGAACACCGTAACAGTCGCCGCTCGTAAGCAAACGACGTACGCGTTCCGCCTCACCGAGCAAGTAAAGAAACGATGAAAGTAATGGTATTTTACCGTCGATGTTGCCATCTCCCACTTATGCTACACCTCTCATGTCTCCTTACAATGCCAGACTACAGTCAAGCTCAACAGGGTCTTCTTTCCCCGCTAATTTTTCCAAGCCCGTTTCCTTGGCAGTGGTTTCGCTAGATAGTGGGTAGGGACAGTGAGAATCTCGGAAATTCATTCATGGGCGTCACTAATTAGATGACGAAGCATTTGGCTATTATAAGAGAGTCATAGTTACGACCGCCACCAGGGGGTCAGGGGAGGCGGTTAGCTCTCCCAGTTAGTGCAAGCCTACCCGGTAGTGTCAGCTGCAGTCTCCACAAGTCCCCAGAGCATACCAAGTTAGATCGCACCGCAGTGTTGGACTGTTACAGCTCCTAGTCCCCACCTAAAGATAAGATGGAGGGCCCGGTATTGCAATCCCCTATATGTACCTCTGGTTATCCGCCCGTATTTTCTACTTTTTCTTCTTTATTCAGTTTTTTTCTTCATTTTTTTGTTTTTCTTTTCTCTTTTCTTTCTTTTTCTTTATTTTATCTACTTTCTTCTTATTTTCTGGTTATATTTCTTTATTTTTTCTACTTTCTTTTTTTTATGCGTTTTTCTTATGCTTTTTTCTTCTAATTTCTTTTTTATCTTAATTTTTTATACTTTCTTTTTTTTATCTACATTTTCTTTTCTTTTCTTTATATTTCTTCTATTATCTTTATTTTTCTTCTCTTTTCCTCTTTTCTCTCCATTTTTCCTCTTTTTTTTCTCCATTTTTTTTTATGCTTTTTTCTTTATTTAATGCTTTTCTCTTCTTTTTATTTTTATTACTTTGTTTTTTTTTTCTTTATTTTTCTCCTTTCTTCTTTTTTTTTGGTTTATTATCAATTTTATTATTAAGGTTAGAATACCTTGACACCATACAATTTTTTAATATTTTATATATTTATAAATTTCTGCTTCTGACACTCTACATTATGAAAACATTATTTTCCATATAATTTTTCATTCTGTTTATACTTAAATCATCTCATATTTTTTAGTTTAACATTTGTTTATTTCTATTTTTTTTTTTTGATATGTCATAGCAAGCACAATAACTAATCTGTCAATGTTAATAAATGTTTATGACGTCACAAAAAAAGATTTGCGATTTTAAATTTAAAAATTTTTATGAAATAATATAAAACAGATTTTTCAAGGTCAAGATCTTGTAATGATGACGTTGAAGTAGTGGGAGGAGCAACTGCACACCCACTCTCTTCTTTTAAACGTAAATTAGAAATGAACTGAAATAATTTAAGAATGAATTGACTATAAACTACTAGAATGTACTAAAATAAGTACTACACACTAAAAGAATAAAAAAAAAGATATAATTTTTATTATAAACAGAGTATTGTTGCTTATCTCTAATAAATGGCGGCAAAAATTTTTATTTTAATAGTAATCTATAAATTTTTCAATATAATACTTAATGCTTTATTCCATTAGATGGCGCGCGCGGTCTTGTCTACCAAAACTATTTTATTTTAATACTTTTTGCTTATATAGATAGCGCTTCTTTGCGTCATTAAACCTATAGATGTCGCTTTCATATTAAATTTATAGACTTTGCTAATATCATGAGTAATTTAAAACAAACTTCGTTATTAATTAAATTTTTTATATAAACTGTCCGCAGAATATATTATATACATTGGTAGTAGAAATATAAAAAAATTTAATTTTATTATTATGTTTATTTTTTTTTAAAGAAATTAAAATTTTGTTAACTACTAAAAACTTTACAAATTTTAGTGGCAACGGCCATACTACGTTGATTGCACCAGTTCTCGTCCGATCACTGAAGTTAAGCAACGTCGGGCGCGGTCAGTACTTGGATGGGTGACCGCTTGGGAACACCGCGTGCCGTTGTCTCTTTTTTTTTTGTTTAATTCTTGTTTCTTTTTCAATTGCTTGCTTTGAAATGTTTGGCACAATAAACTATTCACCCAGTTTTACACCACGTGGTAAAAAAATTATTTGATAATAATCTCTAAAGCTCTTGATATTAACCAAGTGGCCATCATCAGCAGATGATGAGTAAAACTCTGATCAATAATTATATATGAGTTCTAATAATTATAATCTCTCTATAATATGATCTTCTTCAGATTATATTATCAATGATGATAAAAGAAAACAATTGTAAACATGCGTGTTAAGAAATTGAGAGAGCGCGAGTAAACGGCGGTAGTAGATGTGATTTACTTATAAATGCCAAATGCCTCGACATCGAAAATATGACTGACATGAATGAAGATTATCAGTTCAATTTAGTTATAGTTCACCTTAAAAAAAAATTAATAAAACAAGGTATCTAAAATTGAAAAAAAAAATAAATAAATAAATAAAAATAAACAATAAAACTAAAAGTTAGATAATAAAAAAACATTTATAATAAAACAAGAAGTTTAGTTATATAAAACTTTGTTAAAAAAACACAAATAAAACAAGAAGTTACATTATATAAAACTTTGTTAAAAAAAAAACCTACATTGCATTACAAATGCAATGTAGGCTTTACTAAATATTATTATCATTATTAAATATTTAATAATAATAATAATTTAAATACGGGGTCTTGTCTCATCGACAAGACGAATCCCCAAGCGGAGGGCCGAGTCTCAATAGATCGCAGCGTGGAAACTGCTCTACCGAGTACAACACCCTGCCAGGTACGTAAGTCGTCTAGAGACAATTCCGAGTTTCAACATCGAACTAAAGTTACCCATGTTTAACCGTTAAGATACCTAATTGAATATAGCAAGATTGATCCCACCGCCAATTAATGGTAACATACGGCAAATAAGGCTCGTGCGACGAATGACGCGTACGTCCTCCGCCTAGTAAAGTCACATTGTTTTGAGCCTATCGACTCTTGAAACTCCTAAAAGTATCGTTGCCACCTTTGACTAGAAAGGATACGGCCTCAGAGGCGTTCAGGCATAATCCCACGTATGGTAGCTTCGCACCACCGCCCGCTCGAGCGAGTGCGTGAACCAAATGTCCTCTCGTACTGAGCAGGATTACTATCGCAACGACGAGTCATCAGTAGGGTAAAACTAACCTGTCTTACGACGGTCTAAACCCAGCTCACGTTCCCTATTAGCGGGTGAACAATCCGACGCTTGGCGAGTTCTGCTTCGCAATGATAGGAAGAGCCGACATCGAAGGATCAAAAAGCGACGTCGCTATAAACGCTTGGCCGCCACAAGCCAGTTATCCCTGTGGTAAATTTTCTGACACCTCTTGCTGAAAACTCTTTAAGCCAAAAGGATCGATAGGCAGTGCTTTCGCAGTCCCTATGCGTACTGAACATCGGGATCAAGCCAGCTTTTGCTCTTTTGCTTTTTTGCTCTACGCAAGGTTTCTGTCCTCGCTGAGCTGGCCTTAGGACACCTGCGTTATTCTTTGACAGATGTACCGCCCCAGTCAAACTCCCTGTTTGGCAGTGTCCTCGAATTGGATCACGCGGGAGCGTATATTGACAAACGAAACAAAAGTATCTAAAACGAACAAACTGAACGCGCAAACGAACAGTTACGAAACAAAAAAGACACAATGAACGAAACGCCACTCTTCGCGCTTGGCTCAAGAACACCGTAACAGTCGCCGCTCGTAAGCAAACGACGTACGCGTTCCGCCTCACCGAGCAAGTAAAGAAACGATGAAAGTAATGGTATTTTACCGTCGATGTTGCCATCGCCCACTTATGCTACACCTCTCATGTCTCCTTACAATGCCAGACTACAGTCAAGCTCAACAGGGTCTTCTTTCCCCGCTAATTTTTCCAAGCCCGTTTCCTTGGCAGTGGTTTCGCTAGATAGTGGGTAGGGACAGTGAGAATCTCGGAAATCCATTCATGGGCGTCACTAATTAGATGACGAAGCATTTGGCTATTATAAGAGAGTCATAGTTACGACCGCCACCAGGGGGTCAGGGGAGGCGGTTAGCTCTCCCAGTTAGTGCAAGCCTACCCGGTAGTGTCAGCTGCAGTCTCCACAAGTCCCCAGAGCATACCAAGTTAGATCGCACCGCAGTGTTGGACTGTTACAGCTCCTAGTCCCCACCTGAAGATAAGATGGAGGGCCCGGTATTGCAATCCCCTATATGTACCTCTGGTTATCCGCCCGTATTTTCTACTTTTTCTTCTTTATTCAGTTTTTTTCTTCATTTTTTTGTTTTTCTTTTCTCTTTTCTTTCTTTTTCTTTATTTTATCTACTTTCTTCTTATTTTCTGGTTATATTTCTTTATTTTTTCTACTTTCTTTTTTTTATGCTTTTTTCTTATGCTTTTTTCTTCTAATTTCTTTTTTATCTTAATTTTTTATACTTTCTTTTTTTTATCTACATTTTCTTTTCTTTTCTTTATATTTCTTCTATTATCTTTATTTTTCTTCTCTTTTCCTCTTTTCTCTCCATTTTTCCTCTTTTTTTTCTCCATTTTTTTTTATGCTTTTTTCTTTATTTAATGCTTTTCTCTTCTTTTTATTTTTATTACTTTGTTTTTTTTTTCTTTATTTTTCTCCTTTCTTCTTTTTTTTTGGTTTATTATCAATTTTATTATTAAGGTTAGAATACCTTGACACCATACAATTTTTTAATATTTTATATATTTATAAATTTCTGCTTCTGACACTCTACATTATGAAAACATTATTTTCCATATAATTTTTCATTCTGTTTATACTTAAATCATCTCATATTTTTTAGTTTAACATTTGTTTATTTCTATTTTTTTTTTTGATATGTCATAGCAAGCACAATAACTAATCTGTCAATGTTAATAAATGTTTATGACGTCACAAAAAAAGATTTGCGATTTTAAATTTAAAAATTTTTATGAAATAATATAAAACAGATTTTTCAAGGTCAAGATCTTGTAATGATGACGTTGAAGTAGTGGGAGGAGCAACTGCACACCCACTCTCTTCTTTTAAACGTAAATTAGAAATGAACTGAAATAATTTAAGAATGAATTGACTATAAACTACTAGAATGTACTAAAATAAGTACTACACACTAAAAGAATAAAAAAAAAGATATAATTTTTATTATAAACAGAGTATTGTTGCTTATCTCTAATAAATGGCGGCAAAAATTTTTATTTTAATAGTAATCTATAAATTTTTCAATATAATACTTAATGCTTTATTCCATTAGATGGCGCGCGCGGTCTTGTCTACCAAAACTATTTTATTTTAATACTTTTTGCTTATATAGATAGCGCTTCTTTGCGTCATTAAACCTATAGATGTCGCTTTCATATTAAATTTATAGACTTTGCTACTATCATGAGTAATTTAAAACAAACTTCGTTATTAATTAAATTTTTTATATAAACTGTCCGCAGAATATATTATATACATTGGTAGTAGAAATATAAAAAAATTTAATTTTATTATTATGTTTATTTTTTTTTAAAGAAATTAAAATTTTGTTAACTACTAAAAACTTTACAAATTTTAGTGGCAACGGCCATACCACGTTGATTGCACCAGTTCTCGTCCGATCACTGAAGTTAAGCAACGTCGGGCGCGGTCAGTACTTGGATGGGTGACCGCTTGGGAACACCGCGTGCCGTTGTCTCTTTTTTTTTTGTTTAATTCTTGTTTCTTTTTCAATTGCTTGCTTTGAAATGTTTGGCACAATAAACTATTCACCCAGTTTTACACCACGTGGTAAAAAAATTATTTGATAATAATCTCTAAAGCTCTTGATATTAACCAAGTGGCCATCATCAGCAGATGATGAGTAAAACTCTGATCAATAATTATATATGAGTTCTAATAATTATAATCTCTCTATAATATGATCTTCTTCAGATTATATTATCAATGATGATAAAAGAAAACAATTGTAAACATGCGTGTTAAGAAATTGAGAGAGCGCGAGTAAACGGCGGTAGTAGATGTGATTTACTTATAAATGCCAAATGCCTCGACATCGAAAATATGACTGACATGAATGAAGATTATCAGTTCAATTTAGTTATAGTTCACCTTAAAAAAAAATTAATAAAACAAGGTATCTAAAATTGAAAAAAAAAATAAATAAATAAATAAAAATAAACAATAAAACTAAAAGTTAGATAATAAAAAAACATTTATAATAAAACAAGAAGTTTAGTTATATAAAACTTTGTTAAAAAAACACAAATAAAACAAGAAGTTACATTATATAAAACTTTGTTAAAAAAAAAACCTACATTGCATTACAAATGCAATGTAGGCTTTACTAAATATTATTATCATTATTAAATATTTAATAATAATAATAATTTAAATACGGGGTCTTGTCTCATCGACAAGACGAATCCCCAAGCGGAGGGCCGAGTCTCAATAGATCGCAGCGTGGAAACTGCTCTACCGAGTACAACACCCTGCCAGGTACGTAAGTCGTCTAGAGACAATTCCGAGTTTCAACATCGAACTAAAGTTACCCATGTTTAACCGTTAAGATACCTAATTGAATATAGCAAGATTGATCCCACCGCCAATTAATGGTAACATACGGCAAATAAGGCTCGTGCGACGAATGACGCGTACGTCATCCGCCTAGTAAAGTCACATTGTTTTGAGCCTATCGACTCTTGAAACTCCTAAAAGTATCGTTGCCACCTTTGACTAGAAAGGATACGGCCTCAGAGGCGTTCAGGCATAATCCCACGGATGGTAGCTTCGCACCACCGCCCGCTCGAGCGAGTGCGTGAACCAAATGTCCTCTCGTACTGAGCAGGATTACTATCGCAACGACGAGTCATCAGTAGGGTAAAACTAACCTGTCTTACGACGGTCTAAACCCAGCTCACGTTCCCTATTAGCGGGTGAACAATCCGACGCTTGGCGAGTTCTGCTTCGCAATGATAGGAAGAGCCGACATCGAAGGATCAAAAAGCGACGTCGCTATAAACGCTTGGCCGCCACAAGCCAGTTATCCCTGTGGTAAATTTTCTGACACCTCTTGCTGAAAACTCTTTAAGCCAAAAGGATCGATAGGCAGTGCTTTCGCAGTCCCTATGCGTACTGAACATCGGGATCAAGCCAGCTTTTGCTCTTTTGCTTTTTTGCTCTACGCAAGGTTTCTGTCCTCGCTGAGCTGGCCTTAGGACACCTGCGTTATTCTTTGACAGATGTACCGCCCCAGTCAAACTCCCTGTTTGGCAGTGTCCTCGAATTGGATCACGCGGGAGCGTATATTGACAAACGAAACAAAAGTATCTAAAACGAACAAACTGAACGCGCAAACGAACAGTTACGAAACAAAAAAGACACAATGAACGAAACGCCACTCTTCGCGCTTGGCTCAAGAACACCGTAACAGTCGCCGCTCGTAAGCAAACGACGTACGCGTTCCGCCTTACCGAGCAAGTAAAGAAACGATGAAAGTAATGGTATTTTACCGTCGATGTTGCCATCTCCCACTTATGCTACACCTCTCATGTCTCCTTACAATGCCAGACTACAGTCAAGCTCAACAGGGTCTTCTTTCCCCGCTAATTTTTCCAAGCCCGTTTCCTTGGCAGTGGTTTCGCTAGATAGTGGGTAGGGACAGTGAGAATCTCGGAAATCCATTCATGGGCGTCACTAATTAGATGACGAAGCATTTGGCTATTATAAGAGAGTCATAGTTACGACCGCCACCAGGGGGTCAGGGGAGGCGGTTAGCTCTCCCAGTTAGTGCAAGCCTACCCGGTAGTGTCAGCTGCAGTCTCCACAAGTCCCCAGAGCATACCAAGTTAGATCGCACCGCAGTGTTGGACTGTTACAGCTCCTAGTCCCCACCTGAAGATAAGATGGAGGGCCCGGTATTGCAATCCCCTATATGTACCTCTGGTTATCCGCCCGTATTTTCTACTTTTTCTTCTTTATTCAGTTTTTTTCTTCATTTTTTTGTTTTTCTTTTCTCTTTTCTTTCTTTTTCTTTATTTTATCTACTTTCTTCTTATTTTCTGGTTATATTTCTTTATTTTTTCTACTTTCTTTTTTTTATGCTTTTTTCTTATGCTTTTTTCTTCTAATTTCTTTTTTATCTTAATTTTTTATACTTTCTTTTTTTTATCTACATTTTCTTTTCTTTTCTTTATATTTCTTCTATTATCTTTATTTTTCTTCTCTTTTCCTCTTTTCTCTCCATTTTTCCTCTTTTTTTTCTCCATTTTTTTTTATGCTTTTTTCTTTATTTAATGCTTTTCTCTTCTTTTTATTTTTATTACTTTGTTTTTTTTTTCTTTATTTTTCTCCTTTCTTCTTTTTTTTTGGTTTATTATCAATTTTATTATTAAGGTTAGAATACCTTGACACCATACAATTTTTTAATATTTTATATATTTATAAATTTCTGCTTCTGACACTCTACATTATGAAAACATTATTTTCCATATAATTTGTCATTCTGTTTATACTTAAATCATCTCATATTTTTTAGTTTAACATTTGTTTATTTCTATTTTTTTTTTTTGATATGTCATAGCAAGCACAATAACTAATCTGTCAATGTTAATAAATGTTTATGACGTCACAAAAAAAGATTTGCGATTTTAAATTTAAAAATTTTTATGAAATAATATAAAACAGATTTTTCAAGGTCAAGATCTTGTAATGATGACGTTGAAGTAGTGGGAGGAGCAACTGCACACCCACTCTCTTCTTTTAAACGTAAATTAGAAATGAACTGAAATAATTTAAGAATGAATTGACTATAAACTACTAGAATGTACTAAAATAAGTACTACACACTAAAAGAATAAAAAAAAAGATATAATTTTTATTATAAACAGAGTATTGTTGCTTATCTCTAATAAATGGCGGCAAAAATTTTTATTTTAATAGTAATCTATAAATTTTTCAATATAATACTTAATGCTTTATTCCATTAGATGGCGCGCGCGGTCTTGTCTACCAAAACTATTTTATTTTAATACTTTTTGCTTATATAGATAGCGCTTCTTTGCGTCATTAAACCTATAGATGTCGCTTTCATATTAAATTTATAGACTTTGCTACTATCATGAGTAATTTAAAACAAACTTCGTTATTAATTAAATTTTTTATATAAACTGTCCGCAGAATATATTATATACATTGGTAGTAGAAATATAAAAAAATTTAATTTTATTATTATGTTTATTTTTTTTTAAAGAAATTAAAATTTTGTTAACTACTAAAAACTTTACAAATTTTAGTGGCAACGGCCATACCACGTTGATTGCACCAGTTCTCGTCCAGTTCTCGTCGAGCAGCCGAACCGAAAGGACGTGCTAAAGCCAGCAGGTACGCAACGCAGGTACCCAAAGTACTTGACCAACGGTAATTTAAAAACCACGTGGCAATAAGCCACATTTATTAACATTAGTGTAGTGATTAAAACAATAGTAATAAATAATAAACTAAATAATAATAAAAATAGTGTGATAAGTGATAATAATAATCGTGAAAAGTCAATAAATAATTAAAAATCCAATTAACCATGGACGACCCAATGAATGATCCTACCGATGCATTCAAAAAACCCTCAAAAACCATCATCGAAAAGCATAAAAGAAAAAAGAAGAAAAAATCCATAGATGACGAGCCACGTGACAAAAATCAAAAAAATAATCAAAATCAGGACAAATTACCCACGACGACGGAAGACAAAGACATGGATGACGATTACGAAGAAAGTGAAACGGAGAAAACCCGAATTAATATACCAATAAAAAATCAATATGACCCCATCTCCCACGTGCCTCCAGAAAAAGAAGGAATTAAAACAATACCCTTGATAAAACCTAAAATCAACGGTAAGCCACCACCAATTATCATAAATCACAGAAATTACGTCCATAAGGAACTATTAAAAATTTGTGGAGACAACACCCAACAGGACTTTACAATTAAATACAATCGAAATAGCACCATCATCCTAACAAACAATAATGAAGATTACAAATCAATGATGAATATTCTAAAAACAAATGATGCTCGATTCTACACATACACTCCAAAAACTGAAAAACAACACGGTTTTGTGCTAAAAGGGCTGCAGGACTATCCTGAAATGAAAGAAATTCAAGAAGAATTGAAAACTAATGGACTCCCAATTCATCAAATGTATAAAATGAAGAACATCACAAATAACAACTACATTGTAATCACAGATAACACCATAACACTACAACATCTGCAAGAAAAAATAAAACACATATCGCATACGGTCGTCCGATGGGAAAGGCATGAAAACAAAAGGACAATGATACAATGCAGACGGTGCCAAACATGGGGGCATGCCACCTCAAATTGCAATCTGGACATCAAATGCCTCAAATGCGCAAAAGAACACTACACATACACATGCCCCATCAAGGAAAAAACAGAAGAAAACGGCAAATTATTAAAATGCGCCAATTGCCAGGGAAATCATCCCGCCAACAGTACGACGTGCAGAGTATATATAGAACGGCTGGAATACATTAAAAATAAGAAAACAACCCTAAAACCAACAACAAAAAACCATAAAACAATACAGTATATTGAAGCCCCCTTTCCCGCTTCAAATCCATGGCGCCAGAACGAACAAAACAACATCCTGGACAGAAATTTCCCGGCCTTGAAACCTACCACTTTACACAGCAACACACAAAAGCAGGTACAAAAAATAACCAACCCTCAACAAACACTAACACCCCCCAGCAACAACACAAACAATAGTTCGCTTCAAACTGTAAGTGACACATATAATCTACTCAAGGATTTAAGTAAAGAATTTGACGAGCTCAACAAAAATGTTAATCTTAATAATTTACTAATTGCAGTTAGAGACCTAAATAGAGAACTTAATGGGGCAACTAGCCCAATAGACAAACTACTAAAAATGCAACAATTTATAAGTACAATACACATCTATGACATATAAATTAAAAATATGCAACTGGAATACCAATGGAATCAAAAATAAAATTCATGAAGTGATAGCCTTTTTATCAACACATAATGTTGATATCATGGCTATCACTGAAACAAAATTAAAAGTAGGCGACAAAATTAAATTTAAAAACTTCAATATCGCACGTAATGATAGGGACAGCAACCATGCGGCGGGCGGCGTAATGCTATTAATTAATAAAAATTTAAACTATAAAAATATCCCTCCTGTATCCTCAATAATAGAAAATGTCGGCATAGAGCTAGAGAACAAAGTCAAAATCTATGCGGTTTATAATAGACCAATAAATAACTTTAATAATAATGACTTAAACAAATTTGTTAACAATACAACAAAGCTTCTTTTAGTAGGGGATCTAAATGCAAAACATAAAAATTGGAACTGCGAGAGGGCAAACAAAAACGGAAACACATTAGCAGATTACACAATAAATAATAACTTAATAGTAAATTATCCAAACACACACACACATTTTCCTCCAAATGGTATGACACCCACAACACTCGACCTATTCCTAACAAAAAACATCAACATCACCACCCCACAATCATTATCAGAACTCAATTCAGACCACAATCCCATAATAACTGACATAATCACACACACACAGACAGACACTAACACAATAGAAATAATCACATACAAAAACACAAATTGGAAATCGTTTAAAACCGAATTAAACAATAAAATAACAATCAATAACAAAATCACAACAAAAGAAACACTCGAAAGCGAAATTAACAAATTCACACGCACACTACAAACCTTAAAAACCAAATATAGCAACACAAAAATTATCAACCCTAATAAAGATGACATACCGCTGCAAATTAAGCAATTAATTAAAAATCGCAACCATACCAGAAAATTAGCGCAATACACGTTGGACCTATATTATATAAATAAACAAAAAGAATTAACGAAACAAGTTCAAAGCCAAATCAGAACTTTCAGGGACACACAATTTAGAAACAAATTAATAAAATTAAATACCCAAGATAATTCTATTTGGAAATTTACGAAACAAATTAGAAAAACCCCTAATAACATTCCAACCCTTTTTCATAATAATAAAGAATCTTTTACAAATAAACAAAAAGCAAAAACAATGGCGGAATATTTTTCCAACATACACCAAAACAACACGGACAACGACACAAACAAACAAAAACAAATAACACAAACAATTAACGATTTGATTAACACACCCCATCACACAAACAACGATACACTCACACAGCTGTATACTCATCCAGAAGAAATTGAATCAATTATTAAAAAACTTCCAAATAACAAAGCCCCAGGCCCCGACCAACTAGAAAATAAACTAATAAAAAACCTAACAAAAAAAGCAATTGTCCAACTGACCCACATAATCAATTCAATATTCAAATTAAGCCATTACCCATCCTCGTTCAAGAAGTCAATAACAATACCCATCCCCAAACCAGGTAAAAATCCCGACAACCCATCGTCCTACCGACCCATAACACTACTAAATACATTATCTAAAATAACAGAAAAAATTATATTAAAACGATTAAACGACAAACTAACCGAAAATAATATCCAAAATAAATTCCAATTTGGATTCAAAAAAGCACACAACACTACGATGCAATTAAGTAGAATCATTAATGACATTCAAATTAACTTTAACAAACAAAAACATACTACAATGACACTCTTAGACATAGAAAAGGCTTTTGATAAATTATGGATCGAAGGCCTCACATATAAAATAAATAAAATGGGTCTACCCATACCACTCACTAAATTAATCCACTCGTACTTAATCAATCGAGAAATGCAAGTAAAAATTAAGAATAGCATATCCGCACCAAAAAGATTAGAAACCGGGGTACCTCAAGGCTCCGTCCTTGGACCCGTTTTGTTTAATCTATACATTAATGATATCCCCACTTTCAAAAACACTAAAATTGCACAATATGCGGACGATACAGCCATATACACACATTCCTATTGGGCGCAGGCTGCTATCGTCCAAACACAAATACACACACGTATGTTGGAAAAATATTTCGACGAGTGGAAAATTAAATTAAACGCACAAAAAACCGAATTAATTATTTTTTCAAGAAAATTTACAAACAATAAAATACTAAGCCCACTAATCATAAACCAACAAAAAATTGAACCAAAGCTCACAGTTAAATATTTGGGCATGCATTTAGACTCCCGACTTAATTACGGAAAACAAATTAATTATACTTTGCAAAAAGCAAACGCTGCTCTTTGCTCAATCTACTCATTAATGGCTAAAAACAGCAAAACGAGCACTAAAAACAAAATTCTCTTATACAAAACTTTAATAAGACCGGTAATGACTTATGCCGCTCCTGCATGGTCGCAAATACCTAAAACACGAATTAAAAAATTGGAGACCTTCCAAAATAAATGTCTGCGTCTAGCAACTAACTCAAACAGATACATAAGAATCACAGATTTACTCAAATTAGCAAAGACTGAAACCATACGTGAGTTTATTACCAAATTGTCAAATAAATTCTTTAAAATTCAAATCCACAACAATAGTTTAACCAGCGAAATTACAAATATTACTAAAACAAAAATTAATTTTAAAATAAAACATAGATTAATACATCAGCACCTCCCGGTTTTCTACGATAACTAATCAAATGTTGTCATTGGGAAACTAAGGGTGCTGACAAAAATTTGTACATAGTGTAAATAAATTAGGTTAAGATGTGAAATGGACGGTCAAGGACATAAATCCATGTTCTGCACTAGCATGTAGAAGTGGAGTATGAGCCAAAGACCGTCCAATAAAGTAAATTAAGGGTATTTTTTGAGTAGACTCTATGTGTCACTCCTTTTTCCCAAAATCCCAAACAAAAACTCCCACACGCAGAACCACCCTACCAATCTAAAGACGTCACCAAAAGTGGCCGTCACACTAAAGAAATAAGCCACGCCCACTTCCGGGAGCGAAAACCAACCAAAAAAGCAGAAATAAACGCCAGAGGCGTAGGAGTTCCAGTAAACCACCCACTTGCCAAGACAGGCGAAAAGAGGGAAGAGCCATTATGGGCATGGGACCTTTTATAGGAAGATGTTCATTTTCAGGGGTTCGTTCACTCCCATATGTCTGAAATGTATTATTAATTTGAATAAACTTGTTTTGAATTTTGAATTTTGAGTTCTCGTCCGATCACTGAAGTTAAGCAACGTCGGGCGCGGTCAGTACTTGGATGGGTGACCGCTTGGGAACACCGCGTGCCGTTGTCTCTTTTTTTTTTGTTTAATTCTTGTTTCTTTTTCAATTGCTTGCTTTGAAATGTTTGGCACAATAAACTATTCACCCAGTTTTACACCACGTGGTAAAAAAATTATTTGATAATAATCTCTAAAGCTCTTGATATTAACCAAGTGGCCATCATCAGCAGATGATGAGTAAAACTCTGATATAATTATATATGAGTTCTAATAATTATAATCTCTCTATAATATGATCTTCTTCAGATTATATTATCAATGATGATAAAAGAAAACAATTGTAAACATGCGTGTTAAGAAATTGAGAGAGCGCGAGTAAACAGCGGTAGTAGATGTGATTTACTTATAAATGCCAAATGCCTCGACATCGAAAATATGACTGACATGAATGAAGATTATCAGTTCAATTTAGTTATAGTTCACCTTAAAAAAAAATTAATAAAACAAGGTATCTAAAATTGAAAAAAAAAATAAATAAATAAATAAAAATAAACAATAAAACTAAAAGTTAGATAATAAAAAAACATTTATAATAAAACAAGAAGTTTAGTTATATAAAACTTTGTTAAAAAAACACAAATAAAACAAGAAGTTACATTATATAAAACTTTGTTAAAAAAAAAACCTACATTGCATTACAAATGCAATGTAGGCTTTACTAAATATTATTATCATTATTAAATATTTAATAATAATAATAATTTAAATACGGGGTCTTGTCTCATCGACAAGACGAATCTCCAAGCGGAGGGCCGAGTCTCAATAGATCGCAGCGTGGAAACTGCTCTACCGAGTACAACACCCTGCCAGGTACGTAAGTCGTCTAGAGACAATTCCGAGTTTCAACATCGAACTAAAGTTACCCATGTTTAACCGTTAAGATACCTAATTGAATATAGCAAGATTGATCCCACCGCCAATTAATGGTAACATACGGCAAATAAGGCTCGTGCGACGAATGACGCGTACGTCATCCGCCTAGTAAAGTCACATTGTTTTGAGCCTATCGACTCTTGAAACTCCTAAAAGTATCG
>OX375795.1:31866091-31878591 GCA_947359425.1 Lagria hirta | reverse complement strand
TTATTATTATGTTTATTTTTTTTTAAAGAAATTAAAATTTTGTTAACTACTAAAAACTTTACAAATTTTAGTGGCAACGGCCATACCACGTTGATTGCACCAGTTCTCGTCCGATCACTGAAGTTAAGCAACGTCGGGCGCGGTCAGTACTTGGATGGGTGACCGCTTGGGAACACCGCGTGCCGTTGTCTCTTTTTTTTTTGTTTAATTCTTGTTTCTTTTTCAATTGCTTGCTTTGAAATGTTTGGCACAATAAACTATTCACCCAGTTTTACACCACGTGGTAAAAAAATTATTTGATAATAATCTCTAAAGCTCTTGATATTAACCAAGTGGCCATCATCAGCAGATGATGAGTAAAACTCTGATCAATAATTATATATGAGTTCTAATAATTATAATCTCTCTATAATATGATCTTCTTCAGATTATATTATCAATGATGATAAAAGAAAACAATTGTAAACATGCGTGTTAAGAAATTGAGAGAGCGCGAGTAAACGGCGGTAGTAGATGTGATTTACTTATAAATGCCAAATGCCTCGACATCGAAAATATGACTGACATGAATGAAGATTATCAGTTCAATTTAGTTATAGTTCACCTTAAAAAAAATTAATAAAACAAGGTATCTAAAATTGAAAAAAAAAATAAATAAATAAATAAAAATAAACAATAAAACTAAAAGTTAGATAATAAAAAAACATTTATAATAAAACAAGAAGTTTAGTTATATAAAACTTTGTTAAAAAAACACAAATAAAACAAGAAGTTACATTATATAAAACTTTGTTAAAAAAAAAACCTACATTGCATTACAAATGCAATGTAGGCTTTACTAAATATTATTATCATTATTAAATATTTAATAATAATAATAATTTAAATACGGGGTCTTGTCTCATCGACAAGACGAATCCCCAAGCGGAGGGCCGAGTCTCAATAGATCGCAGCGTGGAAACTGCTCTACCGAGTACAACACCCTGCCAGGTACGTAAGTCGTCTAGAGACAATTCCGAGTTTCAACATCGAACTAAAGTTACCCATGTTTAACCGTTAAGATACCTAATTGAATATAGCAAGATTGATCCCACCGCCAATTAATGGTAACATACGGCAAATAAGGCTCGTGCGACGAATGACGCGTACGTCATCCGCCTAGTAAAGTCACATTGTTTTGAGCCTATCGACTCTTGAAACTCCTAAAAGTATCGTTGCCACCTTTGACTAGAAAGGATACGGCCTCAGAGGCGTTCAGGCATAATCCCACGGATGGTAGCTTCGCACCACCGCCCGCTCGAGCGAGTGCGTGAACCAAATGTCCTCTCGTACTGAGCAGGATTACTATCGCAACGACGAGTCATCAGTAGGGTAAAACTAACCTGTCTTACGACGGTCTAAACCCAGCTCACGTTCCCTATTAGCGGGTGAACAATCCGACGCTTGGCGAGTTCTGCTTCGCAATGATAGGAAGAGCCGACATCGAAGGATCAAAAAGCGACGTCGCTATAAACGCTTGGCCGCCACAAGCCAGTTATCCCTGTGGTAAATTTTCTGACACCTCTTGCTGAAAACTCTTTAAGCCAAAAGGATCGATAGGCAGTGCTTTCGCAGTCCCTATGCGTACTGAACATCGGGATCAAGCCAGCTTTTGCTCTTTTGCTTTTTTGCTCTACGCAAGGTTTCTGTCCTCGCTGAGCTGGCCTTAGGACACCTGCGTTATTCTTTGACAAATGTACCGCCCCAGTCAAACTCCCTGTTTGGCAGTGTCCTCGAATTGGATCACGCGGGAGCGTATATTGACAAACGAAACAAAAGTATCTAAAACGAACAAACTGAACGCGCAAACGAACAGTTACGAAACAAAAAAGACACAATGAACGAAACGCCACTCTTCGCGCTTGGCTCAAGAACACCGTAACAGTCGCCGCTCGTAAGCAAACGACGTACGCGTTCCGCTTCACCGAGCAAGTAAAGAAACGATGAAAGTAATGGTATTTTACCGTCGATGTTGCCATCTCCCACTTATGCTACACCTCTCATGTCTCCTTACAATGCCAGACTACAGTCAAGCTCAACAGGGTCTTCTTTCCCCGCTAATTTTTCCAAGCCCGTTTCCTTGGCAGTGGTTTCGCTAGATAGTGGGTAGGGACAGTGAGAATCTCGGAAATCCATTCATGGGCGTCACTAATTAGATGACGAAGCATTTGGCTATTATAAGAGAGTCATAGTTACGACCGCCACCAGGGGGTCAGGGGAGGCGGTTAGCTCTCCCAGTTAGTGCAAGCCTACCCGGTAGTGTCAGCTGCAGTCTCCACAAGTCCCCAGAGCATACCAAGTTAGATCGCACCGCAGTGTTGGACTGTTACAGCTCCTAGTCCCCACCTGAAGATAAGATGGAGGGCCCGGTATTGCAATCCCCTATATGTACCTCTGGTTATCCGCCCGTATTTTCTACTTTTTCTTCTTTATTCAGTTTTTTTCTTCATTTTTTTGTTTTTCTTTTCTCTTTTCTTTCTTTTTCTTTATTTTATCTACTTTCTTCTTATTTTCTGGTTATATTTCTTTATTTTTTCTACTTTCTTTTTTTTATGCTTTTTTCTTATGCTTTTTTCTTCTAATTTCTTTTTTATCTTAATTTTTTATACTTTCTTTTTTTTATCTACATTTTCTTTTCTTTTCTTTATATTTCTTCTATTATCTTTATTTTTCTTCTCTTTTCCTCTTTTCTCTCCATTTTTCCTCTTTTTTTTCTCCATTTTTTTTTATGCTTTTTTCTTTATTTAATGCTTTTCTCTTCTTTTTATTTTTATTACTTTGTTTTTTTTTTCTTTATTTTTCTCCTTTCTTCTTTTTTTTTGGTTTATTATCAATTTTATTATTAAGGTTAGAATACCTTGACACCATACAATTTTTTAATATTTTATATATTTATAAATTTCTGCTTCTGACACTCTACATTATGAAAACATTATTTTCCATATAATTTTTCATTCTGTTTATACTTAAATCATCTCATATTTTTTAGTTTAACATTTGTTTATTTCTATTTTTTTTTTTTGATATGTCATAGCAAGCACAATAACTAATCTGTCAATGTTAATAAATGTTTATGACGTCACAAAAAAAGATTTGCGATTTTAAATTTAAAAATTTTTATGAAATAATATAAAACAGATTTTTCAAGGTCAAGATCTTGTAATGATGACGTTGAAGTAGTGGGAGGAGCAACTGCACACCCACTCTCTTCTTTTAAACGTAAATTAGAAATGAACTGAAATAATTTAAGAATGAATTGACTATAAACTACTAGAATGTACTAAAATAAGTACTACACACTAAAAGAATAAAAAAAAAGATATAATTTTTATTATAAACAGAGTATTGTTGCTTATCTCTAATAAATGGCGGCAAAAATTTTTATTTTAATAGTAATCTATAAATTTTTCAATATAATACTTAATGCTTTATTCCATTAGATGGCGCGCGCGGTCTTGTCTACCAAAACTATTTTATTTTAATACTTTTTGCTTATATAGATAGCGCTTCTTTGCGTCATTAAACCTATAGATGTCGCTTTCATATTAAATTTATAGACTTTGCTACTATCATGAGTAATTTAAAACAAACTTCGTTATTAATTAAATTTTTTATATAAACTGTCCGCAGAATATATTATATACATTGGTAGTAGAAATATAAAAAAATTTAATTTTATTATTATGATTATTTTTTTTTAAAGAAATTAAAATTTTGTTAACTACTAAAAACTTTACAAATTTTAGTGGCAACGGCCATACCACGTTGATTGCACCAGTTCTCGTCCGATCACTGAAGTTAAGCAACGTCGGGCGCGGTCAGTACTTGGATGGGTGACCGCTTGGGAACACCGCGTGCCGTTGTCTCTTTTTTTTTTGTTTAATTCTTGTTTCTTTTTCAATTGCTTGCTTTGAAATGTTTGGCACAATAAACTATTCACCCAGTTTTACACCACGTGGTAAAAAAATTATTTGATAATAATCTCTAAAGCTCTTGATATTAACCAAGTGGCCATCATCAGCAGATGATGAGTAAAACTCTGATCAATAATTATATATGAGTTCTAATAATTATAATCTCTCTATAATATGATCTTCTTCAGATTATATTATCAATGATGATAAAAGAAAACAATTGTAAACATGCGTGTTAAGAAATTGAGAGAGCGCGAGTAAACGGCGGTAGTAGATGTGATTTACTTATAAATGCCAAATGCCTCGACATCGAAAATATGACTGACATGAATGAAGATTATCAGTTCAATTTAGTTATAGTTCACCTTAAAAAAAAATTAATAAAACAAGGTATCTAAAATTGAAAAAAAAAAAAAATAAATAAATAAAAATAAACAATAAAACTAAAAGTTAGATAATAAAAAAACATTTATAATAAAACAAGAAGTTTAGTTATATAAAACTTTGTTAAAAAAACACAAATAAAACAAGAAGTTACATTATATAAAACTTTGTTAAAAAAAAAACCTACATTGCATTACAAATGCAATGTAGGCTTTACTAAATATTATTATCATTATTAAATATTTAATAATAATAATAATTTAAATACGGGGTCTTGTCTCATCGACAAGACGAATCCCCAAGCGGAGGGCCGAGTCTCAATAGATCGCAGCGTGGAAACTGCTCTACCGAGTACAACACCCTGCCAGGTACGTAAGTCGTCTAGAGACAATTCCGAGTTTCAACATCGAACTAAAGTTACCCATGTTTAACCGTTAAGATACCTAATTGAATATAGCAAGATTGATCCCACCGCCAATTAATGGTAACATACGGCAAATAAGGCTCGTGCGACGAATGACGCGTACGTCATCCGCCTAGTAAAGTCACATTGTTTTGAGCCTATCGACTCTTGAAACTCCTAAAAGTATCGTTGCCACCTTTGACTAGAAAGGATACGGCCTCAGAGGCGTTCAGGCATAATCCCACGGATGGTAGCTTCGCACCACCGCCCGCTCGAGCGAGTGCGTGAACCAAATGTCCTCTCGTACTGAGCAGGATTACTATCGCAACGACGAGTCATCAGTAGGGTAAAACTAACCTGTCTTACGACGGTCTAAACCCAGCTCACGTTCCCTATTAGCGGGTGAACAATCCGACGCTTGGCGAGTTCTGCTTCGCAATGATAGGAAGAGCCGACATCGAAGGATCAAAAAGCGACGTCGCTATAAACGCTTGGCCGCCACAAGCCAGTTATCCCTGTGGTAAATTTTCTGACACCTCTTGCTGAAAACTCTTTAAGCCAAAAGGATCGATAGGCAGTGCTTTCGCAGTCCCTATGCGTACTGAACATCGGGATCAAGCCAGCTTTTGCTCTTTTGCTTTTTTGCTCTACGCAAGGTTTCTGTCCTCGCTGAGCTGGCCTTAGGACACCTGCGTTATTCTTTGACAAATGTACCGCCCCAGTCAAACTCCCTGTTTGGCAGTGTCCTCGAATTGGATCACGCGGGAGCGTATATTGACAAACGAAACAAAAGTATCTAAAACGAACAAACTGAACGCGCAAACGAACAGTTACGAAACAAAAAAGACACAATGAACGAAACGCCACTCTTCGCGCTTGGCTCAAGAACACCGTAACAGTCGCCGCTCGTAAGCAAACGACGTACGCGTTCCGCCTCACCGAGCAAGTAAAGAAACGATGAAAGTAATGGTATTTTACCGTCGATGTTGCCATCTCCCACTTATGCTACACCTCTCATGTCTCCTTACAATGCCAGACTACAGTCAAGCTCAACAGGGTCTTCTTTCCCCGCTAATTTTTCCAAGCCCGTTTCCTTGGCAGTGGTTTCGCTAGATAGTGGGTAGGGACAGTGAGAATCTCGGAAATCCATTCATGGGCGTCACTAATTAGATGACGAAGCATTTGGCTATTATAAGAGAGTCATAGTTACGACCGCCACCAGGGGGTCAGGGGAGGCGGTTAGCTCTCCCAGTTAGTGCAAGCCTACCCGGTAGTGTCAGCTGCAGTCTCCACAAGTCCCCAGAGCATACCAAGTTAGATCGCACCGCAGTGTTGGACTGTTACAGCTCCTAGTCCCCACCTGAAGATAAGATGGAGGGCCCGGTATTGCAATCCCCTATATGTACCTCTGGTTATCCGCCCGTATTTTCTACTTTTTCTTCTTTATTCAGTTTTTTTCTTCATTTTTTTGTTTTTCTTTTCTCTTTTCTTTCTTTTTCTTTATTTTATCTACTTTCTTCTTATTTTCTGGTTATATTTCTTTATTTTTTCTACTTTCTTTTTTTTATGCTTTTTTCTTATGCTTTTTTCTTCTAATTTCTTTTTTATCTTAATTTTTTATACTTTCTTTATTTTATCTACATTTTCTTTTCTTTTCTTTATATTTCTTCTATTATCTTTATTTTTCTTCTCTTTTCCTCTTTTCTCTCCATTTTTCCTCTTTTTTTTCTCCATTTTTTTTTATGCTTTTTTCTTTATTTAATGCTTTTCTCTTCTTTTTATTTTTATTACTTTATTTTTTTTTTCTTTATTTTTCTCCTTTCTTCTTTTTTTTTGGTTTATTATCAATTTTATTATTAAGGTTAGAATACCTTGACACCATACAATTTTTTAATATTTTATATATTTATAAATTTCTGCTTCTGACACTCTACATTATGAAAACATTATTTTCCATATAATTTTTCATTCTGTTTATACTTAAATCATCTCATATTTTTTAGTTTAACATTTGTTTATTTCTATTTTTTTTTTTTGATATGTCATAGCAAGCACAATAACTAATCTGTCAATGTTAATAAATGTTTATGACGTCACAAAAAAAGATTTGCGATTTTAAATTTAAAAATTTTTATGAAATAATATAAAACAGATTTTTCAAGGTCAAGATCTTGTAATGATGACGTTGAAGTAGTGGGAGGAGCAACTGCACACTCACTCTCTTCTTTTAAACGTAAATTAGAAATGAACTGAAATAATTTAAGAATGAATTGACTATAAACTACTAGAATGTACTAAAATAAGTACTACACACTAAAAGAATAAAAAAAAAGATATAATTTTTATTATAAACAGAGTATTGTTGCTTATCTCTAATAAATGGCGGCAAAAATTTTTATTTTAATAGTAATCTATAAATTTTTCAATATAATACTTAATGCTTTATTCCATTAGATGGCGCGCGCGGTCTTGTCTACCAAAACTATTTTATTTTAATACTTTTTGCTTATATAGATAGCGCTTCTTTGCGTCATTAAACCTATAGATGTCGCTTTCATATTAAATTTATAGACTTTGCTACTATCATGAGTAATTTAAAACAAACTTCGTTATTAATTAAATTTTTTATATAAACTGTCCGCAGAATATATTATATACATTGGTAGTAGAAATATAAAAAAATTTAATTTTATTATTATGTTTATTTTTTTTTAAAGAAATTAAAATTTTGTTAACTACTAAAAACTTTACAAATTTTAGTGGCAACGGCCATACCACGTTGCTTGCACCAGTTCTCGTCCAGTTCTCGTCGAGCAGCCGAACCGAAAGGACGTGCTAAAGCCAGCAGGTACGCAACGCAGGTACCCAAAGTACTTGACCAACGGTAATTTAAAAACCACGTGGCAATAAGCCACATTTATTAACATTAGTGTAGTGATTAAAACAATAGTAATAAATAATAAACTAAATAATAATAAAAATAGTGTGATAAGTGATAATAATAATCGTGAAAAGTCAATAAATAATTAAAAATCCAATTAACCATGGACGACCCAATGAATGATCCTACCGATGCATTCAAAAAACCCTCAAAAACCATCATCGAAAAGCATAAAAGAAAAAAGAAGAAAAAATCCATAGATGACGAGCCACGTGACAAAAAACAAAAAAATAATCAAAATCAGGACAAATTACCCACGACGACGGAAGACGAAGACATGGATGACGATTACGAAGAAAGTGAAACGGAGAAAACCCGAATTAATATACCAATAAAAAATCAATATGACCCCATCTCCCACGTGCCTCCAGAAAAAGAAGGAATTAAAACAATACCCTTGATAAAACCTAAAATCAACGGTAAGCCACCACCAATTATCATAAATCACAGAAATTACGTCCATAAGGAACTATTAAAAATTTGTGGAGACAACACCCAACAGGACTTTACAATTAAATACAATCGAAATAGCACCATCATCCTAACAAACAATAATGAAGATTACAAATCAATGATGAATATTCTAAAAACAAATGATGCTCGATTCTACACATACACTCCAAAAACTGAAAAACAACACGGTTTTGTGCTAAAAGGGCTGCAGGACTATCCTGAAATGAAAGAAATTCAAGAAGAATTGAAAACTAATGGACTCCCAATTCATCAAATGTATAAAATGAAGAACATCACAAATAACAACTACATTGTAATCACAGATAACACCATAACACTACAACATCTGCAAGAAAAAATAAAACACATATCGCATACGGTCGTCCGATGGGAAAGGCATGAAAACAAAAGGACAATGATACAATGCAGACGGTGCCAAACATGGGGGCATGCCACCTCAAATTGCAATCTGGACATCAAATGCCTCAAATGCGCAAAAGAACATTACACATACACATGCCCCATCAAGGAAAAAACAGAAGAAAACGGCAAATTATTAAAATGCGCCAATTGCCAGGGAAATCATCCCGCCAACAGTACGACGTGCAGAGTATATATAGAACGGCTGGAATACATTAAAAATAAGAAAACAACCCTAAAACCAACAACAAAAAACCATAAAACAATACAGTATATTGAAGCCCCCTTTCCCGCTTCAAATCCATGGCGCCAGAACGAACAAAACAACATCCTGGACAGAAATTTCCCGGCCTTGAAACCTACCACTTTACACAGCAACACACAAAAGCAGGTACAAAAAATAACCAACCCTCAACAAACACTAACACCCCCCAGCAACAACACAAACAATAGTTCGCTTCAAACTGTAAGTGACACATATAATCTACTCAAGGATTTAAGTAAAGAATTTGACGAGCTCAACAAAAATGTTAATCTTAATAATTTACTAATTGCAGTTAGAGACCTAAATAGAGAACTTAATGGGGCAACTAGCCCAATAGACAAACTACTAAAAATGCAACAATTTATAAGTACAATACACATCTATGACATATAAATTAAAAATATGCAACTGGAATACCAATGGAATCAAAAATAAAATTCATGAAGTGATAGCCTTTTTATCAACACATAATGTTGATATCATGGCTATCACTGAAACAAAATTAAAAGTAGGCGACAAAATTAAATTTAAAAACTTCAATATCGCACGTAATGATAGGGACAGCAACCATGCGGCGGGCGGCGTAATGCTATTAATTAATAAAAATTTAAACTATAAAAATATCCCTCCTGTATCCTCAATAATAGAAAATGTCGGCATAGAGCTAGAGAACAAAGTCAAAATCTATGCGGTTTATAATAGACCAATAAATAACTTTAATAATAATGACTTAAACAAATTTGTTAACAATACAACAAAGCTTCTTTTAGTAGGGGATCTAAATGCAAAACATAAAAATTGGAACTGCGAGAGGGCAAACAAAAACGGAAACACATTAGCAGATTACACAATAAATAATAACTTAATAGTAAATTATCCAAACACACACACACATTTTCCTCCAAATGGTATGACACCCACAACACTCGACCTATTCCTAACAAAAAACATCAACATCACCACCCCACAATCATTATCAGAACTCAATTCAGACCACAATCCCATAATAACTGACATAATCACACACACACAGACAGACACTAACACAATAGAAATAATCACATACAAAAACACAAATTGGAAATCGTTTAAAACCGAATTAAACAATAAAATAACAATCAATAACAAAATCACAACAAAAGAAACACTCGAAAGCGAAATTAACAAATTCACACGCACACTACAAACCTTAAAAACCAAATATAGCAACACAAAAATTATCAACCCCAATAAAGATGACATACCGCTGCAAATTAAGCAATTAATTAAAAATCGCAACCATACCAGAAAATTAGCGCAATACACGTTGGACCTATATTATATAAATAAACAAAAAGAATTAACGAAACAAGTTCAAAGCCAAATCAGAACTTTCAGGGACACACAATTTAGAAACAAATTAATAAAATTAAATACCCAAGATAATTCTATTTGGAAATTTACGAAACAAATTAGAAAAACCCCTAATAACATTCCAACCCTTTTTCATAATAATAAAGAATCTTTTACAAATAAACAAAAAGCAAAAACAATGGCGGAATATTTTTCCAACATACACCAAAACAACACGGACAACGACACAAACAAACAAAAACAAATAACACAAACAATTAACGATTTGATTAACACACCCCATCACACAAACAACGATACACTCACACAGCTGTATACTCATCCAGAAGAAATTGAATCAATTATTAAAAAACTTCCAAATAACAAAGCCCCAGGCCCCGACCAACTAGAAAATAAACTAATAAAAAACCTAACAAAAAAAGCAATTGTCCAACTGACCCACATAATCAATTCAATATTCAAATTAAGCCATTACCCATCCTCGTTCAAGAAGTCAATAACAATACCCATCCCCAAACCAGGTAAAAATCCCGACAACCCATCGTCCTACCGACCCATAACACTACTAAATACATTATCTAAAATAACAGAAAAAATTATATTAAAACGATTAAACGACAAACTAACCGAAAATAATATCCAAAATAAATTCCAATTTGGATTCAAAAAAGCACACAACACTACGATGCAATTAAGTAGAATCATTAATGACATTCAAATTAACTTTAACAAACAAAAACATACTACAATGACACTCTTAGACATAGAAAAGGCTTTTGATAAATTATGGATCGAAGGCCTCACATATAAAATAAATAAAATGGGTCTACCCATACCACTCACTAAATTAATCCACTCGTACTTAATCAATCGAGAAATGCAAGTAAAAATTAAGAATAGCATATCCGCACCAAAAAGATTAGAAACCGGGGTACCTCAAGGCTCCGTCCTTGGACCCGTTTTGTTTAATCTATACATTAATGATATCCCCACTTTCAAAAACACTAAAATTGCACAATATGCGGACGATACAGCCATATACACACATTCCTATTGGGCGCAGGCTGCTATCGTCCAAACACAAATACACACACGTATGTTGGAAAAATATTTCGACGAGTGGAAAATTAAATTAAACGCACAAAAAACCGAATTAATTATTTTTTCAAGAAAATTTACAAACAATAAAATACTAAGCCTACTAATCATAAACCAACAAAAAATTGAACCAAAGCTCACAGTTAAATATTTGGACATGCATTTAGACTCCCGACTTAATTACGGAAAACAAATTAATTATACTTTGCAAAAAGCAAACGCTGCTCTTTGCTCAATCTACTCATTAATGGCTAAAAACAGCAAAACGAGCACTAAAAACAAAATTCTCTTATACAAAACTTTAATAAGACCGGTAATGACTTATGCCGCTCCTGCATGGTCGCAAATACCTAAAACACGAATTAAAAAATTGGAGACCTTCCAAAATAAATGTCTGCGTCTAGCAACTAACTCAAACAGATACATAAGAATCACAGATTTACTCAAATTAGCAAAGACTGAAACCATACGTGAGTTTATTACCAAATTGTCAAATAAATTCTTTAAAATTCAAATCCACAACAATAGTTTAACCAGCGAAATTACAAATATTACTAAAACAAAAATTAATTTTAAAATAAAACATAGATTAATACATCAGCACCTCCCGGTTTTCTACGATAACTAATCAAATGTTGTCATTGGGAAACTAAGGGTGCTGACAAAAATTTGTACATAGTGTAAATAAATTAGGTTAAGATGTGAAATGGACGGTCAAGGACATAAATCCATGTTCTGCACTAGCATGTAGAAGTGGAGTATGAGCCAAAGACCGTCCAATAAAGTAAATTAAGGGTATTTTTTGAGTAGACTCTATGTGTCACTCCTTTTTCCCAAAATCCCAAACAAAAACTCCCACACGCAGAACCACCCTACCAATCTAAAGACGTCACCAAAAGTGGCCGTCACACTAAAGAAATAAGCCACGCCCACTTCCGGGAGCGAAAACCAACCAAAAAAGCAGAAATAAACGCCAGAGGCGTAGGAGTTCCAGTAAACCATCTACTTGCCAAGACAGGCGAAAAGAGGGAAGAGCCATTATGGGCATGGGACCTTTTATAGGAAGATGTTCATTTTCAGGGGTTCGTTCACTCCCATATGTCTGAAATGTATTATTAATTTGAATAAACTTGTTTTGAATTGAATTGAGTTCTCGTCCGATCACTGAAGTTAAGCAACGTCGGGCGCGGTCAGTACTTGGATGGGTGACCGCTTGGGAACACCGCGTGC